>CAUYRT010074388.1:0-88540 GCA_963574885.1 Lepilemur ruficaudatus | reverse complement strand
ATCTGGAAGGAATTGGAACAAACAGCCTTGGAATCCTATAGCCCTTCCTGAATCCGATAGAATCGACTTTTGACTTATCTTTGGATTATCTGAGCCCCTGGCTGGCTGACCAAGCATCAGCGGCAGAGGTGGCCAGGCTTCGTGAAACAAGGGTCAGGTCCTCCTCACAGGAGCCCTGCGAGGCTGGAGCCACTGTCACCCCCCATGTCACAGAGGAGGAAGCTGAGGCTAAGGGTAGTGAAGGGACTTGCCCAGGGCCACACGGCTTGTAAGCGGCAGAGCTGGGTTCTGACCCAGGCCTGCTGGACTCCTGAGCCCCTTCTTAACTATCCCACCGCGCCACCAACCAAGGAAGCCTGCCCCTTGGGCACTTACGTTCCGGGAGTTTAGAAGACACTCTCTGGCCAAGGTGGTGAGGAAGCCTTCGGGAAGACAGAGAACTTAACTGGGCCTTCGAGGGTAGAGGCAGCGGGCAAGGGTGTCCAGGCAGAGGGAACATGTGGGCAAAGACACAGCTGTGTGTTAGGGGCTGAGAGTGGCCTGGCGTGCCTGGGTTGGGCTGCCCTTGTGGGGCTGGGGAGGGCGTCTCAGGGTCCTGACGTCGTCTTGTCTCCGTTTTACAGTGAATCTGCTGGACACGTCGACCATCCACGGAGACTGGGGCTGGCTCACGTATCCAGCTCATGGGGTGAGTGATGGGCAGGCGGGACAGTGCCATCCCTCTGTGAGCAGACAGAGGCTGTGACTCAGGTAGATCAAAAGGAAGCAGAGGCCCAGAGAGGCAAAGGAACTTACCCAAGGACACACAGAGGCAGAGCTGCTGCTCTCTGAGCTGTGTGGTGCACACAGACCCTCGGGATTACAGACCAGCCCTGGCGCTGGGCTCCCGATTCTTCAGCCCTGAGGCCCCATATTTGGGGATGCTCACCTCTGTGCCCTGGGCCTACAGATTCACAATGTGCCGAGACCAGGCCCAGGGTAGCCTGGGACACAGTGACATTGAGGAAAGCCAGGCCTTCCTGCCTTTGCCTCCTCCAGCTGCCCTGTCCTTACCAGGAGCTGCTCTGACCCCTGGAGCCACTGCTGGTCTCTCTCTTTGTTGTCAGAACCGCCTGGGTGGCACTGCCAGCCCTCACTGTGGCCAAGCCCCTGGCCTATCTGGACTCCATGGTGACTCTGGGCTCAGCCCACCGGGTCCCTGTGAGTTGTGTGCTCACAGGTGATGCCCCCACCCTCCTGGGGGTGGGTCCCAGCGCCAAGGCTGCAGCACCCAGGCCTCCACGGGGGACTGAATCCCAAGGCGTGGGGCAGCAGAGTAAAAGCGAGCCCCGGGCCTGGTGATGATGCACTGGGTGGCCCTGGGTCACCACGTCATCTTCCCAAGCCTCAGTTGCCCTGTCTGTAGAAAGGTACGAGCAGGTAATGTCCTCAAGTTTGTGGCAAGGGTGAGAGGAGATGACACACAGGCTTGGCATCATGCCTGGCACGTGGTGGGCCCTTGAGAAGTGTGGGCTTTTGTAATGGTCATTAGCGTCCTTACTACTGTGTATTATCTCACGAGGTTGTCACCTCATGGAAACGTCCCCCTGCCAACGTGCTCAGACACACCCGCCACAGACACAAGCACACCACGCACACCCCACTTCTTCTATGAGCACTCTCAGCTTCCCTGGCTCTGGGGACAGTGGGACAATAACGTTAGTAATGATGATTCTGGGGACACCAAGAGCTAAACTTCACAAAGAGAGTCTTTCTTGACTTCGGGGTAGGGTGTCCATCTGGGCCATCTGTGGCCTGTGGCTGGAGGTCCAGACGGAGCCCTACACCTCTCTCTGGGGTCTTGTCACCAGGCAGCAGGGAGCTGAGCCTGCTGTCACCAGCCCTCCTGCACTGGGCTCCAGGGAGCTGGGACAGGCCATGGGGCTCTGACTCTCCAGGCCCGAGAGCCAGGAGGGAGCCCCCGCCTCCCGGCCGGCGCCACAACCCAAGCAGGTCGGCCCTGCCTGGGGATGGAGGCCAGGCCCTTGGGTGTCCCTTAACCTCCCCAGGTCCCATTCCCCCACTCTGTGAGACAGTGTGGCTGTCGCCTCGGGGTGAGCATGGGTGCGCAAGGGCTTTGGGGAATGAGGCAGCCCGGCCCGTGGCAGAGGCCGACTGTGAGGAGGTGAGGCCCGGGCTTGGGAGGCTGGTCCCATGCCGACGCCCAGCTGTTGGCTGAGTGGGCATGTCCTTGAGTCCCAGCAACCAGGGCAAGCCTGGCCCCAGGTTGGCTCTGGGGTGTCTCTGTTCCGCTCAGAGCCTCGGACTTGGTGTTTAGGATAACAAGGAGTCATCAGGGTTTTGAAGAGCATGGCTAGACTTGTGTTTTGGATGGTCACACTGGTCACATTGGTGACCATACAGCACCAGTAGCTATGGCTACAGCATAGCTCAGCGTTCTCTCAATTTATTTGGAGTTACAGCAAATAATAACTGATATTCATGTAGCTCTTAACAATTCACAGACACTATCTCATTTAATCCTCACAACCAATCCCGCAAGGTGGGTCCAGCCACCCCATTTCACAGATGAGGAAATCGAGGCTCAGACAGGTTCCAAGTGATGGCAAGCTGAGACTCAAACTCAGGTCTCTGGGCCTGGAGCCCACATTGCATCCCTCATGCCACCTTAGGAATGCGGGTGGTGAGGCTTACCCCGTGACCTCATCGTGAGGGGTGGGAGGAAATCCTGCCCTGTCTGCCGGGCCAGAGACCACCCCTGTCTTTATGGGGCCCGGCGGCTGCTTTGCCCAAAAAGAAAAGAAGGCTGGGGTGAAGTACCTGGTTCCCACACTCTCCAGACCTTGAACCCGGGCCCGGCTGGCAGGTGAACCTGCAGATTCCCACACCCAGGAGGTCTGGGAGGGGCCTGGGCATCTCCTGCTCAAGAAGTTTCCCAGGCAGTCGTCCTGTCCAGCTGGGAGGGAACCCTCTGGAGACGTCCTTGAGGTTCTGTCTCCTCCTCTGTTCAGTAGCCTGGGGACAAGGACCATCCAGAGCTGTCCCCAGCATCAGATATGTTACTCAGTTGGAGGACACAGTTCTGGGTCCTGAAGGGCTGGCGCTCTGTGTCCTATAGCCAACGTGATTCAGGCAGGTCCCTTACCTGGGCTCCACCTCCTCGTGCACAACATGGGGGTGAGCACAGAGCCCTTGCCGTGCAGATGTCATCAGTGGGGTGACCGGTGAAAAGGCCATTTTGCCAATGAGAACCTGGACTCGCTGAGAGGATAACAACTCTACTAAAGCTGGGGGAGCCTGGCCCAGAACCCCTGCCCTTTACCAGGCCGCGCCCCACTCTGCTCCAGGAACCTCACACGCTGGCACGTGCTCTGCCTCCCCTGGTCCCCTGGCAAATCGCCGTGTACTGTGGGACACTGCCTTCGGTAAGAAGGCACATTGCTTGTTTCTATAGTCTCACTTGATCCTCACCACTCCTGGAAACAGACAGAAGGAGCAGGCATTAGCTACCCATTTTACAGATGAGAAGCCCAAGGCTCAGAGAGGGGATGTGACGTCCCCAGGGGCAGCACAGCTGGTTCACCACATTCTGATCTGCGAAGAGGACAGAGTTGGGGGAGCAATGTGTCCATTTCTGGGGCTTGAGACTCAGCGTTGGGTAGAGGTGCCCCAGGCAGAGAACAGATTCTGCCCTTGCTGCAGGGCTCCCGGAGCCTGTGCCACTCTGGGCATCTGCGGCAGCTCCTAGGGCTGGCAGGGCCAGGCCAGGCCATTGGCATCAGTGGGGCAGCTGGAGCGGACTCAGATGGAGCTGATTAATTTATCCAGGCCCCTGGCAGGAAACAGACAAGGAGCAGCTGGCTGGCTCTTTGGTGCTCCATTAATTGTGACAATGACTTTAGCCCCAGATGTGCTGCCGAGCTGCCTCTGGCTGCAGAGTGGGGCTTGGGGCAGGGGTTCTGCTTGGGGTGGGAGATCAGGAAGCACAAACTCTTTCAGGTGAAGCTGGCACTCCCTGTGGCCCCCTAGGAGGCAGGACATCTTGCCCCTGGCCACGGGAGGCAGGCAGAGTGGGCCGTGGAGACGCTGCCAGGTCAGCCTCGTGCTAGTCCTGTTTGTCAAGTGCCTCTCCGCGCCGGGCTGAGCGAGGCACTTTGCGGGCATTTCCTCCTGCATCCTCTCAAGCCTGGCTGCGGTGGGGCCTGTCTGAACCCCATTTACAGATGCGGGCACTGAGGTCAAGACGAGGCCAGACGGCGGGGCTCGTGCAGGCAGGAAAAGACTTGAGACGCCCATGGCCTCCACTCCAGTGCTTGGGCCGTAAGCTCCCACCCCACGGGTTCTCAGAGCATCGTGAGGCATGGTCATCAGCTGCCCTCCCCATTTAAGCAATAGACATGACGGTCAAGGCATCGCATGTGCCGAGGAGCCAGGACAGGGACCGGAGCCCAACCCCTCCCTCTGCCCTCGTCACTCCACCTTGGGCCCGCCCCCCCAAATCCTCCTCGGAGCCTACAGGAGTCGCTGAACTCAGCCCAACAGTCCCCTCCCCTGCCAGAGGTTCCTGCCTCAGCCCAGGACCCCTGCAGATGTCACGTGCAAGAGGTCCGGGGAGGGGCCTGGGAGCCTTGCGCCCACCTGGATCCCTGCTCCCTTTGGCACATCAGCCTCCACCACCTGGCCTGTGCCTGGGGGCACTTGAAGGCAGGGAGTATTTCTGGAATATCCTTTTCTTTTTTATGCTGGTAAAATACGCGTAACGTTGAAGGTACCAGCCTAACCCCTTTCAAGTGAGCGGTTCAGCAGCATTAAGTGCATTCACTGCCGTGTGACCGTCGCCACTGCGCAGCTCCAGGACCCTTCTCATCTTGCAAAACCGAGACTCTGAAACCACTCTGCTCTCTGTCTCTACGAATCTGACTATTCTAAGCTGCTCATGTAAGTGGAATCACGCGGCACTTGTCCCTTCGGGTCTGGGCCATTTCGCTGAGCACAGTGTCCTCGAGGGTCACCTGTGTTGTGGCAGGTGTCAGAACTTCCTTCCTTCCTCAAGGCGGAATGGCATTCCATTGCGTGCGTTTGAAACGCGTGGCTTATCCACGCATCCATCCGGGGACGGCTGGTCGCTTCCGCACTTTAGCTTTCGTGAATCTTGCTGCTGTGAACGTGGATGTTCTAATTTCCCTTTGGGACCTTGCTTTCAATCGTTTTGGATCTATCTACACCTAGAAATGGGCTTGCTAGACCCTATGGTGATTGCATTTTTAGTGTTTTGAGGAGCCGCCGTGCTGTTTTTCACAGCGGCTGCATCATTTTACATCCACGCCGGCAACGCACCGGGATTCCGGTTTCTCCGCATCCTCGCCTACGCTCGTCAGTTTTTCTGGTTTTGTTAATAGTAGCCATCCTAATGGGTATGAAGTGGCATTTCAGTGTGGTTTGGATTTGTGTTTCCCTGATGATTAGTGATGTTGAGCATCTTTTCATGAGCTGTTTGGCCATCTGTATATCTCCTTTGGAGAAATGTCTATTCAAGTCCTTTGCCTGTTTTTTAATTGGACTGTTTGTTTTTTGGTGAGTTGTAGAAATTCTTTATATATCCCAGATATTAATCCCTCATCAGGTGTGTGATTTGCAAATGTTTTCTCCCGTCTCGTGGGTTGTCTTTTCACTCTATTGAGCCTGTCTGGTTTATTTCTGAGTCACCTGCGCCAGCCAGCAGCCCATACAGATGCAATCACACTCGACTTTCCTGCATCGTGGCACTCCCTCCGGTAGAATCCAGGCCAGCCCACGATGCCCCAGCCTTAGGTGGAGGGCAGGGGGAGTCGGGCCATCAGGCAGTCACTCAAGCACCAGCAGGAGGAGCTACTGGAGGATGTGAGGGGGGTGAGACATGTTAGAAAGATCCCTCTGCAACTGATATAGAAACTGGACTCGCTGACTTCCCCGGGCAAGTCCCCACACTCTAGGGACAACAGGAATAGCTGTACAGAGACCAGGTCAGAGCTTCGGCATCAGACAGGCCCAAGTTCCAATGCGGACTCACCACTCGCTAGCTAGGTGCGTGACCTCAGACATACAGTCCCCATGTCCGAGCCTCTGTTTCCTCATCTGTAAAAAGTCAGTAAATGACCCTTCCCCAAAAGGATCGTGGCCTTCTGTGTGATCACGTCTGCAGGGCGCCTGGCATCTGGCAGCTGTGACAATCTACCAACAGGTCAGCTGCTTCCTCCTCTCTCCCAGGACTGCACACACAGTGCCCGTGGCTTGTGGAGGGTCATTGGCAAAAGAGGACCAGGTGCTTTATGGGCTGTGTTCTCTCTGCCCACAGTGGGACTCCATCAACGAGGTGGACGAGTCCTTCCAGCCCATCCACACGTACCAGGTGTGCAACGTCATGAGCCCCAACCAGAACAACTGGCTGCGCACGAGCTGGGTGCCCCGCGACGGCGCCCGGCGCGTGTATGCTGAGATCAAGTTCACCCTGCGCGACTGCAACAGCATGCCGGGCGTGCTGGGCACCTGCAAGGAGACCTTCAACCTCTACTACCTGGAGTCAGACCGCGACCTGGGCGCCAGCACACAGGAAAGCCAGTTCCTCAAAATCGACACCATAGCGGCCGACGAGAGCTTCACGGGCGCCGACCTGGGCGTGCGGCGGCTCAAGCTCAACACGGAGGTGCGCGGCGTGGGGCCCCTGAGCAAGCGCGGCTTCTACCTGGCCTTCCAAGACATCGGCGCCTGCCTCGCCATCCTCTCCCTACGCATCTACTACAAGAAGTGCCCCGCCATGGTGCGCAATCTGGCCGCCTTCTCGGAGGCGGTGACGGGGGCCGACTCGTCCTCGCTGGTGGAGGTGCGGGGCCAGTGCGTGCGGCACTCGGAGGAGAGGGACACGCCCAAGATGTACTGCAGCGCGGAGGGCGAGTGGCTGGTGCCCATCGGCAAGTGCGTGTGCGGCGCCGGCTACGAGGAGCGGCGGGATGCCTGTGTGGGTGAGCGCGCCTCGGCGCGGGTGGGGCCGCCGGCGCGGGGGACGTCAGAGTCCGCAGGCATCCGGGTGGCGCGCACAGCACCCGGGGGGGACGGGTCAACCTCAGTGTCCCTGTGTCAGCAGAGACACTCGGCCACCTGTGTGCCTGCGTGTTGGGGAGGGCGTGGGAGGAGGAAGGGGACGGAGGAAGGGAGGCTGACTCAGGCCAGGCGTTGTTCTAAGCACCTTGCATGTGTTAGCTAACTCCATCGCCACTGCTACCCTCTGAAATAGGGACTGTTATTATCCTGGTCTTATGGATGGGGAGACTGAGGCACAGAGAGGCAAAGCAACTTGCCCGAGGTTGCACAGCTAGGAAGTGGCAGAGCTATGATTTGAACCCGGAAGTCTGACTCCAGAGTCGCTGTTCAAAACTGCTAGGTTTCTAACCTGTAGGGTGGAGGGAGTGGACCCCGGGCCCTGGGAGAATAGCGCGGTGAGGCGGTGCTGGGAAGGTGTGCCGGCAGGAGCACCCAGGGAGCAGAGTCAAGGCTGGTCTGTCACTGGGCCCCTGAGCCGGGCTGCCTGTGTCTGGGGGACCTTATCCAGGGAACAGCAGAGAGCCCCTGGGTCATGACCTAGGGTGGCACCTGTACCCATGGGTGTGCTTCTGGGGTTCCCGCATTAGAGGGTAAGCCAGGCTTCAGGTGGTGTGCAGACACGTGCGTGTGTGTGCGTGTGCGTGTAGGGGGGGCAGTGGACCTCATGCAGGGCACGTGCCGCAGGCACCCCGAGAGCAGGGCACACTGGGAGAGCACTTGTGAACAGACAGCGATGCCCCAGCTGCCGCTGGTCCCAGCCTGGTTCCTCTCTGCCCTTCCTTGGTCTCCCCAGCAGCCGCACACATGGCAGCTCAGCCACCTGGGCCACAGTGACACATGGCTGCTGAGACCATTGGTTCCCCAGGGCTGGGGAGGATAAGGGGAGAGGTTGTTCCTACACAGGGATCAGAGAGACCAGGGCCTGTCCCCAGACACCCTCAATGAAAGCTGGGATGGGGCCCTTACATCTGCGGGGAATATCCTCCTCGCCCTTTGCTGCTACCAGACAGGCCCTGGCCCGCAGCGAGGAGACCTTCAGCCCTCAGCACCCACCCCTCTGCCCTCGGCAGGCAAGAAGGGCCTCTCAGTGCTAACAGGACTGAGCAGGGCACAGGCTGACAGTCTCAGGTGATACGCAGGTAGTTACAGAGTCGAGCCGTCCAGCAGAGGAGCTGTCTTGCCCAGAGCTCTCTGGGACCAGGACCTTCCCTCCAGCCACCCGGCGCTTCCCAGCCCTTCCCGGAGGCTCTCTGGTTTTCCTAAGAAATCTTTCTTTACACCCCAACTGCAAGAGTCCTTGCCTGTCCTGCACCTCAACCCCAGAACACCTTCTGTGACATTTGCTTGTCTCTGGCTTTGTTCTGCCCTTGGTAGCCTGCCTTGCCAGACTCTCCAGGCCACCAGCCTCTCGTGGCTCCTGGCACAGACGTCCCTGTACTTCTCGGCTTTCCAATGGAGAATGACAACACGCCCCCCCCATTGCTTTCACAGCTTGCAAAAGGGTGCCCCCCACACCCGTTCATTTGTTGCTCATTGTAGCAAGGCAGCTATTACAATTCCATTTTACAGATGGGGACACTGAGGCATACAAGATAGTGTCATCTGCTTAGGCCTCACAGCTGGTGAGCAGGGGAGCCGGGCCCGAAGGCAGGTATGTGTTGCTCTGAGCCAGGTGCAGGCTTTTAGCCCTTCCCCACTCACCCCCACCTCCCCAAGCTGCTTTCCCTTCCAGAGCTGCTCCCAACCCCCACTCGTTCTGATGGGGATAATAAAGCGCCTTAGTGACAATTTCCAAGTGTTTGCCATGTGTCAGGCACTTTCGTAAGTGCTTCTTACACGTTATGTCAGTGTTTCACTCTGTTGAGCATCTACTATATCTCGGGCACCAGAGATAGAGGCACTTGGAGTCCCCGCCTTCAGGGAGTTCACACAGTTTCACATCCTTACAACAGTCCTCTAAGTGAGGTATTAAAGCCCCATTTTACAGGTGAGAAAAACTGAGGCCCCTCAACTTAAGTAGCAGAGTAGGGATATGATCCCGGGTTACCTGACTCCAGAGCCCTGAGCCGCTTCCTCTGTCCATGATGCCCTCTTTAAAGCCCCACCTCCCTCCTCCCTAGGGTGACATTCAGACAGTTAGTAACTGGTACCACATAGGCCGTAACAATCGGGCAGCCAGCCAGTGCACACCCACTCAGGGCCATCTCTGGCCCCAACTCTGGATTCAGCCACTGAGCACACGTGAGCCAGGCGTTTGTCCTGTGTGTGCTGAGACACACTTGCCTGTAGGTCGCAGACTTGCCCTCCTGACTTTGGGGTCCAGGCCTTGCTTAAGGGTCTCAGGTCGCGCTCCAGTCTTCTTGTCTGGCAGAAGCAGAGGCGGAGCCCAGAGAGGGGGTGTGCCTTGCCCACGGTTCCCCAGCGAGCCAAGGGCAGGGCTCTTGGTGGAAACCCCAGGGCCTCAGCAGCAGGACCTCCCAGGGCCGGGAGTGGCCGAGGCCACCCCCATTTCCTGGCACTGCAGGCACATTAATAAAAAATAATAAAGAAGTGCCAGAGCGGGGTTAGGGAATTGCGGCATATTTTGAATTTTACATTTAAATCATAATGCAACATAATTATGCCAGTTGCAAGATAATTACAGGTTTTATAAAAAATATTAATTCACAGTACACTGCAGGCAGTGAGATCTGGGAACAGAGTGCGGTTTTAAGTCACACAAGGAAGGACGTTTCTCAGCCCCGCTGGTGGGCTTGTCACTGTCTGTGTAACCTCATTTGGGAAGGGCGGCACGGGTGCCAGTGGGAGCCTACCAGCGTCCCCCTTCTCCTCCCTGTGAGAAGCCCTTGTCCTCCTTGGAGCCCCGTCACCTCCTTGGGGGGTGGCCTGGGGCCACGCAGGAGCTGGGAGCACAGTGGTGCCTGTCCCGGGCTACATGGGACGTCCTCGCCTACCTGTGGCCACCCCTGCCCAACCTGAGCGGGTCTTCAGGAGCCATCCTGAGGCCTGGGGGGGGCCCCGCCCAGTTTGGGGACCTCCTGTTCCCTGTTGAGCAGAGGAAGGGCTGGGAGAGGGGGTCCCAGCGTGTCCAGCCCTGAGCCCCTTCCTTCTAGGGATAGGAGAAGGGGTTCAGAGCCTGAGGCCTGTGGCAGGGGCCAGGCCCCACCAACAGCCACCTTCCCTGCCTCGGGGTTCCCATCACTCTGGTTTTGCCCTCAGACCTCCCTTCAGAAGTTGGGGTGAAGCACTCGATTTTACAGAGGAAGACAGAACAGTCCAGGAGGAGAAGGGACCTACCTGGTCACACGGCTCTGTAGAGGCCTTGCTAGGATTGCACTCAGGCCCCAGAGACCCATGAGACAATGTCAGAGCCATGTGGATCTAGTCCGGTTTCCCAGTGGGGAAATGGAGGCCCAGAGAGGTGCAGTGACTGGCCCAGGGGCACACAGCAAGGAGTGTTTGGTGGAATCTCAGATCTCCCGATTCTTCAACCAGAAAGCTTCCCACGCTACACAGCTCCTGACCCGCTGACCTCCCCCCACACCGGGCTCTGCCTCCTCCCACTCCCGGACTCGCTCCAGAAAGAGGAAGGACCTCTCGGAGCATCATCCAATGGAGACGCGGCCCAGAGCCTGAAGTCCTGGTTGCCGTCCTTCCTGTCACCTGGACGCAGAATATAAATCACCCTCCATGGCCCTAATCATCTTTCTATAAATATCAGAGTCTCATTTCAGAGGGAGAGCGTGAACAGCGAGCTCTTTTGCCTTCCTGACTGTGTTTAAAATCTGATTTAGAATTAATTTCCTCTGGCCGGCCACCGGCGGACACCTTATTTGTCAAATCTCAAGCTCTTTGCGGGGGAGAGCAGAGAGGTGGCCGGGGCCGCAGGCAGCTGCCGGCTTGACAGGTGGCCTGGGCAAGGTGCCCTCGGCTGGGGCAGGAGCCCCTCCTGGCCCACGGCCCGACACCCGCGCACACGCAGACTCCGGAAGCACCCTGGGTCGCTGGGCAGGGCCGGGCCCCCGCCCAGAGCTGCTCCATCTGTCTCAGCCATTAATTCCCGGCCCAGCCTCCAGGTCTCCAGGCTCCCTGAGGCCTGGTGATTAGTATTCTTGTTAAAGATTATTTTATTTTCATTGCGTGGATTAATCTGGCCTTGACACGTTACAGCCATATGGGTATTAGCCGAGTGTGTGAGAACCGCCGGCTGCCGAGCAACAGGACGGCGCGGCCACCTCCGGGCCCCAGGACGGTACTGAGAGGCCGGGAAGCAGGATTGGGGGGAAGGCCACAGCTGCCGAGGCTCCCCGACCTCGCTTTGCGTCCCTGATCAGCTGGGAACCTGGGGCAGGGCACTCAAGCTCCCTGAGCCTCCGTTTCCTCTTCTTTCGAACAGCTGTATTAATGCCAGCGACACCCGGCTGTCATTTATAATGAGTGCCGGGCACTTTCCTGGCATGAATTTCCACGCATTCACTCGTGCAGTCCTCACTCCAGCCCTATGAGGTGGGTACTGTTATTCTCCCCACTTCTCAGATGAGGAAACTGAGTTCCAGCAACTTGCCCAATGTCACTTAGTCCAGGAAAAGGGGTCAGGCAAGAACGAGAACCCAGGCAGCCTGCTCCGGAGTCTCTGCTCGTGCCTGGCAAGGACTAAATGAACTCTGCAAAGGGTCAAGGACTGGCAGAGGGGGCCACCGTGCTGTGCTTCCTTCAGGCCACGCGTCACACCAAGACGACTGATGTGTCTGTCCCTCATTGCTCTGAAAGATCCTTGCGAGCAGGACCAGCCTGTATTTCTCTTGGGTCCATAGTAGAAGCTCAGTGAACGTCGGGGAAGGAATACATGCGACACTGGGACGCGCGTCCGATGATTGCAGTGAGGATTGCTGTCACTCAGCCCGACAACAGGTTCAGCAGATACCTGCTGCCTCCCTGCAAAGCCCCCTCCTGCTGGTGCCGTCTCTACCGGCTCCCTGGGCTCCAAAGAAGCCTGTGCCCCAGGCTGCGCCCCAGGACTGAGCCTCCCAGGGTGCTTCTGGGAAGAGGAGGCGAGATCACAGGGTGTCAGCTGTGAGCCCCCACGACTCCGAGCTCCCAGCCCCCAGTCCAGCCCCCAGTCGGGCCTGTGCCCTCCTGGGGTTCCTTAGAGGGGAGAAGACGCCTCTAACCCGGGGCCTATTTTCCCCAACCCCACAACTTACAAGCCCCGCGGCCTCTGAGTCTGCAAAGCAACTTAAGGGCATTATCATTTCTCTTGATTCCAGGTTTCCTCTGAAGTTCGTAAAATTTTACAAATTAACCTGGTTTTAGCTATTGTAATAAAGAGATACGATCAACACCCAAAGATGACATGCTCTGAAATGACGTGACGTCTTTTCAAATGAAGCTGCTCTCAAGCACTGAGTGTTCAGAACGGGATCAAGTGGAGACAGAATCCCAGTAAGCTCCCTGGTGGTCCCTGTCACAAAGGATGTCAGTTCCACGGAAAGAGCTGCCTGGCTGGGTGGCATTTGGCTCACCCGAACCTCTGGAGCCTCTGTCTGCCCAGAGCAGATACTGGTGGGGTCGACTCAATGTGAAAACTCCTGCCGGTGTTAACAGCTCCTGTCCTGGGCCAGCCCTGTGCCAGATGCTGGGCCTCTGAGATGAACAGGGCAGCCCTACAAGGACCGGCCAGTCTAGAAGGAGAGTCAGACATGCAGAAATATAAGCACAGCCGTAGTGTTATGGGTGGTGAGACCACGCAGGGACGGCAGAAGCAGGGAAGGAATGGTCATTTCTCTGTGTGTGTGTGTGTGTGTGTGTGTGTGTAGAGGTCTAGAAAAGTTTCATCAAAGAATCAGTATAAATGAGTCTTAAAAGAGAGCTCGATAGGTGGACGAAGGAGAAAAGGCATCCCAGGAAAAAGTCACAGCACGTGCAAAGGCCCTGAGGCAGGAAACACCTGCTGGGCATGGTGGATACCAGGGCTTTTGTGTGGCCTAAGGATGGGGGGAGGGTGGCATTAAAGGCCCTGCAGGTGGACTTGGTCCAGCAGGGAGGGATTTGTATGCCAGGCTTTATGGGTTAAGCCCTGGGGAGCCAGTGAGGGCGTTGAACAGGCAGTGACTGAATGAGACTTGAATTTTAGAGATTCCCTCAACCTAGAATTTTCCCACGCCCTGCACTGGCCTTGTTTGCTGTGTCTTCCTCTCTGACACGCCAGCCCCTTGAGGGCCGAGACTGTGGCCCCTGGTCACGGCTGCCCCCGGGGCGTAGGACAGACCTGGCCCAGAGCCGGGCCTGGGAGGCGCAGTTGCCTGGGTGAATGGTCACGTGGGCAGCTGGGGTGGGCAGCCAGGGCTGGAGTCATCCAGGAGAGGGAGGAGGCTGACGGTGGTGGCAGCTGGAGAGAGGGTCAGCCCCAGCCAGGGTGACAGTGAGTCTGGGAGGGTAGGAGCCTGCGCTGCCTGGACAGGCTGCCCCACATGGGGGCTCATTACACTGAGTCTGGGGCCCCAGAGTAGCTCCTCTAACTCGGCGTCAGCGGGGGCAGGAATCTGTATTTTCATGTCCGCGCATGTTTGGGAGACCCCGTCTTGCCACGTGAGCCTCTTTTCCAGTCACATTCCCGCCACTTCATTCCCTGTCCCACCAAGTCACACCCTCCTTTGGCCCCCAGCCCCTAAGGCTGCTGTCTCACCTAAGGACCATGTCCCATGAAGGACAGGACAGCACCTCCCCACTGAGGCCGGAGACAGGGCCTGGGTCGAGGCCCCTGGGAGCAGGGCCAGGGGATTTGGAGAAGCTCAGGGCTGGGGCTGACTTTGGGGCCGGGACTCAGTGTCAGGGTCCCACCCTCAGCTCTGCCCTGACTTGCTGTGCAACCCTGTGTCAGTCACAGGCCCTCTCTGTGCTTCCATCCCTCCATCTGCATATGAGGGCAGCACTGGGCACTGCTGGAGGTCTGTGCCTCTGCCACTCTGAGGGCTCCACCGGGAAGCTCTGGGTCAGGGTGGCCTGGCTGGCTCACCTGTGGCCGCCTTCTCCTCCACAGCCTGCGAGCTGGGCTTCTACAAGTCAGCCCCGGGGGACCAGCTCTGTGCCCGCTGCCCTCCCCATAGCCACTCTGCAGCCCCGGCCGCCCAGGCCTGCCGCTGTGACCTCAGCTACTACCGCGCGGCCCTGGACCCCCCGTCCTCAGCCTGCACCCGTGAGTACCACCCCAGGCCCCGGCAACTTGAGCCCTAGTCTGGGCCAGGCCCCCAGGGAGTCAGGCCCCCAGGGAGTCAGCCCTAGTCTGGGACAGGCTCCCCAGGGAGTCAGTTCTCTGTAGGTGGGGCAGGGGCAGGTGGCTCTCTCAGGCCAGGGGCCAGTCTGGGGCTGGGAGGGTGACTCTGACCCCTCAAGGGTGGCCTTGACCTCTCTGGGCTCCTAGCTCCTGTCATGTGTCACCTGCCATCTCTCCCTGGTCTCTCTTCTCTGCTCCGGAGGGCGGACTAGAGCCGAACTCATGTCCTTCCCCGCACTGGGGCCTTGGTCATCTTCAGACCTGGCTGTGAAGCCATGTCCTGGGGCTGGGTGGGCACGCCAGGGTGTTCACCTGAGGGTGAGTGTGGTGTCACAGCAGTGCCCTACTGCCATCACCCTCGGTGAGCTGCTTGGAGCTGCTGAATGCCGCAGCCGCCTTCAGCGTGTGTGGCATGTGTGCGTGCGGAGGTGTGGGTCTGATTCTGTGTGTGTCCTGGGATGCCTGCAGCGACTGTGTGACAGTGTGGCTGTGTCTTCAGCTGCTCCTGCAGAAGACATCTGCGCCGTGTTTGCATGCCTGTGTGTGAGTGTGAGATGCACACATGTGCTCACACATATAAGGATCCTTAGGGCTGTGCATGTGTACCTGGGTGCCTGCAGGGGACGCGGAAGACACCATGAAGCTTGAAGGAGAATGTCTTGTGAACTCACCGTGTGTGTGTGCATGGGCACACCTGGCTCTGCAAGGAAGCGTGTGCCTAGCCGGGGTGTGGCTGTGTGTGCACGTGCCCTGTGTACCTGAGGGCGCACAGAGGCGTTCTGGCACCTGTGCCTGCAGGGCTGCGTGACTGTCTCAGGTTCTGCTGACGCAGCACCTGTGTTCCCTCCTCCCCTGCCCTGAAGGGGCTGCTCACAGCCCAGCCCGCTCAGCCCCGCCCATCTGCCCACCCTGGGCTCTTGTGGGGTCTCAGGAGCACTTCAGACTGTTGTGACTTTGCCCCAGAATCTGCCCCAGCCTAGATACCCTGTTCCCTCGCACACACCCATCACCACCGAGCCCTGGGCTCCCTGCGCATGGCAGGTGTGGGACATCCCAGGTGGATCCACACCCACAAGCGCGTGCCTACGCACACACTCACACACACACACGTGTGCCCGCCCGCCCTCCTCTGCTCTGCCCAGACCTGTGCATTGTCCCCATGTAGGACCTGCCGAAAGGTAGCTAGGTGCCATGGTGACAGCGGGGTCTGCTCGGGCAAGGCCAGCCCAGCTCTAGGTCACAGACACTTGTACAAAGCTGGCTGGACTCAGGTTTCTTTCCAAACCTACAATTCAGTGCCTTAAGGTTCTAGAAAGCTTAAGACTGAAAAAGACTAGGTTTTTAGTATTCCAGACCCTTCAGATTTCAGAATTCTCTCCTCCTCAGATGGTAAGATTCTCTGTGATTCTGAGCTCCTGCAGCTGCATTTTCTGAAGATCTAAGATCCCCCGCCTGGGTTCTGGGAGCTGGAATTCTGAGGCCAGGGATCCACACAGCACCCCCATGTCCCCCTGGCTCAAACCAAGTGCCCCCAGCCCTGCCCCCGGTCTGCTCAACCAAGGGGCTGCTCCCCTCTCCCCAAAGCCTTTGTGCCGCCCAGACTGGGGCCCCCATTCCAGGGGTGGGGGAGGGAGTGCACGGCACACGCAGCCATGGGGACGCCTGGCAGGCTGCCTGGAGCTTCCACTTGACCCACTGTGAGTGCTGGTGGCATTTACATTAAATCCGGCACACGGGTTAAGGAGTGGATGTGGCTGCAGATGACTGGGTCACTTCACAAGCAGGTGGCTGCTGTGGGTGCCCCGGGACTGTGCATCTCTCTCCTGTTCTGGATGAGAACTTGGGGAGCCCAAATCCAGGAATCCCTGTGGTCCTCTGCTTGGGGCGGGGGGGGGGAGGGGAGGCTGCCTTGGATTTCTGTGCCCAGACCCTGACACTGTGGTCAGAGGGACATAACCTCTGCCCTTGGGGAGCATCCAGAGGATGGAATAGATGTGACCTTATCCTTAAGGAGCCCCAAATGTGACAGGGGAGCCTTTCCCTTGGGTAACCCCTGGTCTGACAGTGGGGAGACCGGACCAGCCCACATCAATACCCGCCACCCCCACCTCTCGTCCTCTGCCTCCAGGGCCTCCCTCGGCACCAGTAAACCTGATCTCTAGCGTGAATGGGACGTCGGTGACTCTGGAGTGGGCCCCCCCTCTGGACCCAGGCGGCCGCAGTGACATCACCTACAACGCCGTGTGCCGCCGCTGCCCCTGGGCCCTGAGCCACTGCGAGGCCTGTGGGAGCGGCACCCGCTTCGTGCCCCAGCAGACGAGCCTGGCGCAGGCCAGCCTGCTGGTGGCCAACCTGCTGGCGCACATGAACTACTCCTTCTGGATCGAGGCCGTCAACGGCGTGTCCGACCTGAGCCCCGAGCCCCGCCAGGCTGCCGTCGTCAACATCACCACGAACCAGGCAGGTAGGCGGAGACGCTCCGTGCCCCCGCTCCCCCGGCCCCGCGCTCACCCAGGGGTCCGAGGGCTGCCGCGGACTGGCTGTGGGCCTTGGGCAAGCGCCTGGCTCAGGGCCCTACCCTCCCCACCGGGACCCAGGGCCAGAGGCTCTTCATGCCCTAGAAAAGCAGAACACGTTCTGTAAGAGGGAGAAATCCAAAAGCACACTGGCGTGGCCCCATAGCCCGGCTTCCAGAACTTCCCTCTCTGGCCTGTTTCCTCCTCGGTGCGATGGGATTAGCAGTGTCGGCCTTAGGTGCCGTCCTGAGGCTTCCAGGAGAGGAATGAAAACGCCTAGCCCAGCACCTGGCCCAGGGTAAATGCTCAATAAATGTCATTAAAAAATAAAATTACTCTGATGATCATTTTCCAGAACAGCTGCCACCGCTGCCCCTGGGACGGATTTGGTCATGCTGGCTTGGAGCAAGGCCATTTATCCGTTTCTAGCCAGTTGATGGGCTGGATTCAGCCCCTGGAACCTTCTTTTCAAATTCTGGGGGGTCCTGCCTGACTCGAGAGCCCACCGAGAGCACCTTCCTGTTAACAAAGCCACCCTCGAGTGTGTCTGTGACCCCGGGCTCCTACCTGCTCTCTCCTCCCGACACCACACAGCCCTGACACTATTCCCACCATGGCACAGAGCAAGAGACCCAGCCCCAGAGAGCTGCCCAGGAAGTGGCAGAGCCAGGCGTCCAGCCCAGGGCTGAGAGCTCTGCCCTTGCTCACCTGTCCCAGGCAGCTGAGGCCAGGGCCGGCCGGGCGGGGGTGTTCAGACAGCACCCACCTCGCCGTAAGACAGGGAACAAGCCCCTCCCTCGAACCTGCATTCCCTTCCAGCCTGTTGTTTCTCTTCCCATAAAATCCTCTTGGAAGAGCCGCCTGTGCCCACCACGTCCACTTCCTCTCCTCTGTGGACTGTTCTGGCAACTCCGATCAGGCGTCTTCCTCACCTCTCCACGGGAATTGGCACCCACGTGGCCATGTCCACTGGGCACTTCTGCCCCTGTTCTCTCTGCCTGCTTTGAACACTTCCCTCTTGCAGCCATGTCCAAGACCACCCCATTCTCCCTCCCCCTGCCTGGCCCGTCCTGCGTCTTTGCAGCCCCTCGTCACACAGCCTCTAAGGGCTGGGGTGCGTCCAGGCCCTCCTCTTTCCTGTGCGCCAAGGTCCATCTCTTCTGGGTGGCCTTGTCAGGGCCAGCAGCTTTGAGTTCCACCTTCGTGCTGTCACCCAGGCAGACCTCTCCCTGGGGCTCCAGCTGCCCACGCCCATCTCTGCTCCCGTGTGTGAGAAACAGACAGCACCCCAACACCTGTGCCTCCCTTCCTAGACCATTGCTCCTTGGGGGCTGTCTTGGGCTCTGCAATGTCCCCAGGTCCCAGCCTGGTGCCTCCTGGGGAGAGGATACAGTGGAAGCCCACAGCTCTGGGAGGGGGCCTAGGGGTGGATGGCAGCCCTGAGCCAACGGAGAGGACTGTGTCCCTCTTGCCTGCCCCTCGGTCTCTCCCTCCACAGCCGCGTCCTCCTGGAGCCTGCCGGCAAGCTCCGCCCATTCCCTCGCCTTGAGCCCGGGTCTCCTCTCTCTGCCTCACCCCTGCAGCACCTCCCGCCTTGGGACATCCCTGGTTTTTAAGAGACACTCCCTGTGTGTCCCTCCATACAGTAACCTCATCCAACCCTCACCTTGCCCTGGCAGGTGGTGCCCACCAGTGTCACTTTACAGATGGGGACACCGATGCCCAGAGACAGCCGCTGACTTTTACCGAGGTCCCAGGTGGCAGGAGAGGGGCCTGAGGCCTGAGCCCACACCTGGTTCCCAGGCTGGCTGGGCCACACCCGTCCACTCCATTCTGGAGTTGCTTTTTAATTGTTCATGTCAGAGTCATCCCACAATATTTATTAGGCACCTACTGTGTGCGGCCCCTGCCTTCAGGGAGCTCCCAGGCCAGCTGGGGAGACAGGATGCCCAGACACTCGGGAAGAACCGGCCTGCACAGCAGGTGGGGGTTGTGGGAGCTGTGGGGCAGAGAAGGACTGGGCTGAGCAGAGGGACGGGAGTCCTGAGAGCCGGAGGGGCAGGTCCCTCAGCTTGGCTGTGGCTGTGTCTGTATCCAGCACCTCCCACAGACTCACCCCAGGGGTAGCCCGGGAGGGAGGGAATGGATGAATGAAGGGACAGGTGAGTCGGTCAGCAAGGGGACCCAGTGACCTAGTGTGACTGAAAGGATACTTGATTTCCATGGGCCCCGGGGCTCAGCTCGCTTTCCCTGGGAACCCAGAGCTGTCCCAGCTGGGCCCTCCAAACCCAGGCCAGGGGGCCGCTTCCTCCATTCTCCCCACCCCTTCACCCTTCGCTTGTCCTTCCCTCCTTCCTCCAGCATCCTGAGCAGAAGACCCCAGGCCTCGGCTCCATCGGGCTGGGCCAGGCGTCCCTGGGGTGCTGACCCAGGTGGCAGCCAGCGATTTGCCAGGAGGATGGGAGGGTGCTGGCTCTCTGAGGGCCGGGGCAGGACCAGCTCCCTGGGCAGGGCCTGGGAGGGGCGGGTGGGAGGCTGCCCATCTTTGTCCACTGCCCGTCTGACGGGGCGGCCTCCCCAGCCCCGTCGCAGGTGGTGGTGATCCGGCAGGAGCGGGCGGGCCAGACCAGCGTCTCGCTGCTGTGGCAGGAGCCGGAGCAGCCCAACGGCATCATCCTGGAGTACGAGATCAAGTACTACGAGAAGGTACCTGTGGGCGGGGCGGGGAGGGGAGTGGGCCGGCGGGGGCGGGGGCCAGCTGACCACCCTCCCCTGCAGGACAAGGAGATGCAGAGCTACTCCACCCTCAAGGCCGTCACCACCAGAGCCACCATCTCCGGCCTCAAGCCGGGCACGCGCTACGTGTTCCAGGTCCGAGCCCGCACCTCGGCAGGCTGCGGCCGCTTCAGCCAGGCCATGGAGGTGGAGACTGGGAAACCCCGTGAGTGCCGGGAGCGGGGAGGGCAGGGCACACCCAGCCCAGGACAGCGCCGGGGAGGGACTAGTGCTCGCTGAGCTGGTGCCGGCCAGGATTTCCGCTCTGGTTGTCCTGCGGGGCTGTTGTCGGCATTACTACGGGTGGCAAGCAGAGGCTCAGGGAGGGAAGTCACTTGCCCAGGGCGCTGGAGCCAGCAATGCCCATCACCCGCGGCTTTTGCCAGGCATTGGTGTGACTCGCAGGCCCTGATTCCCTTCGCAGCAGAATAGCCTCGTGATCGTCCCAGAGACGACACTAGCGAGCAATTTGTCCACGTTCCCAAATGAGGGTTGGAGCAGCAAAGTGATTTGCCCCAGGTTGCCCAGCAAAGCAAGATTTGAACCTGGTCAGTTGGGGACAGATTCCAGGCCCCTTCCCCAGTGTCATCCTGCTCCTGTCCTGCAGGAGTTCTCAAAATGAGCCAGCAGCAGCCCTGGGCACACATCAGCAATGCCAATTCTCAGGCCCTGCCCCAGCCCTCAAGAAGTCCAGGGGCTGGCTCCCAGCAATGTGGGGGACCCTGAGGCACCTTCACGTTTGGGAAACACTGACTTAGAGGCTGTCCCTGCCTCTCTCCCCTGCCCCATCTCCAGCCAGTCGGGGTCTCCTCTGTGCATGGCCCCTGCCACGCAAGATTACAGCCGCCCCACCCAGCACCCACTTGGCACCAACGTCTCGAGTGCTCACAGGCCTGGCACCATCTTGAGACTGCCCAGAAGTGCCCCTCTAATCCCATTTACTGTGTGGCCTTGGGTAAACTCCTCGAGTTCTCTGAGCCTCGGTTTTCTCCTCTGAAAACTGAAGGTAGCACTCCATCCCCCGGAAAGGGATGTGGGGAGGGTTCATCGAGGCTTGAGTGTCCCGCTCTCAGCCTTGTCGCTGTCAGAGTAACAGGAAGGACAGGCATTTTTTTGCTCATCTATACTTGGTTCAGAGAAGTGACGTGACTCTCCAGGTCACATGGTCCCAGGAAGCAGCGGCACCAGAGTTGGGAAGCCAGGCAGCCCAGGGCAGCAGGGTCTTGAGGGGAAGCTCAGTAGAGGGTAGGTAGGAGCAGGGGAGGTGGCCTGTGCCCTGGCACTGGGCTGGCTCGTGGCTAAGGGGGCCACCCACCAGGCCCCAAGGTACCCAGACGGGCCAATAGGGCTGCCAGACTCTGGGCCTGAGGCCAGAACCCCCACCCTGGCTTCCCGCTGCAGGGCCCCGCTACGACACCCGGACTATCGTCTGGATCTGCCTGACGCTCATCACGGGCCTGGTGGTGCTTCTGCTCCTGCTCATCTGTAAGAAGAGGTGGGTGGCCTGGCCCAGTCCCCCAATCCCCCTAAGGGTGCTGTGCCTCCTACCTGCCCCCAGCCCCACCGAGCCAGTGGTCCCCATGTGCCTGGGGCTGGCTCACTCACAGACATATCATCTCATTTAACCTAATGACACTCCAGTGATATAGAGATTCTGACCTCCTTTTGCAGGAAAGTAAATTGGGGATCAGAGAGGTCAGGCCACTTGCCCAAGTTACACAGCTGACAGATGCCCGAGCTGGGACATGAACCCAGGTCTGTCAAACTGAAGACGTGCTCAGTCTCCTGCTCCTTTCCCACTCCATCCTGGAGGGAGGTGGAGACGGGCTAGTGTGCCGAGCGCCAGCTTAGGGTCCCAGATACCAAGAATGGGAGGATCAGCCCTCAGATGGGAGACCGAGGCCCGGGGACGGGGCTTGCTGAGGTCACACGGTGGAGCTGGCAGCAGCAGCCCCGCCTCCCAAGCCTCCCCCAGGGATGGTTTCACGTAACAGGGACTTGTAGCTTTGCTGTGAGGATCAGGTGCACTTGAGGGCATTTGGTAGCTCACAAAATGCTTGTGACTGTCAAGGTTGTCACAAGTCAGCTGGGCTGAGAACCTGAAGCCAGGGACTCCCCTGCCAACTCCATGCAGGGCAGGAGCTGACCTGTCAGGGAGGGGAGTGGAAGGGACAGGGTCAGGCAGGGGCGGGGGATGGCCTGGCCCCAGGCAGCGCGGTGACACCCTCCAC
Source organism: Lepilemur ruficaudatus (assembly GCA_963574885.1). Taxonomy (NCBI): domain Eukaryota; kingdom Metazoa; phylum Chordata; class Mammalia; order Primates; family Lepilemuridae; genus Lepilemur; species Lepilemur ruficaudatus. The sequence goes on along the minus strand of CAUYRT010074388.1, from coordinate 66,668 downwards.
AGGCACTGTGGCTACAGCAAGGCCTTCCAGGACTCAGACGAGGAAAAGATGCACTATCAGAATGGGCAGGGTGAGTGCAGGGGCCCGGGGACCTGGGGACAAAGAGGCGGTCAGGGTGGAACCCCGTGCTGTACGGGGGGTGGCACAGGCGGGAAGGAGAAAGGTGCCCACAGAAGAGACCAGAGCCCCAGAGACAGGCTACAGGATGTCCCAGGGACCCGGCGCCCAGAGGGCAGTGCTGTCACTTGGGCTTGCAGACCCCCCTGAGGGTGCCAGAGACCCTCTCCCGGGGATGCACAAATGTGCACACTCGTTTGCGTGTGCCTCGGGGGGTTCATGTACTCGTGGACAAGGACTGCTACTGCAGAGAGTTTCAGGGTTCTGTAGGGACCCCAGGAAACAAGGCACATCTGGGGTGCCACCTTCACGCCCCACTCCTGTGCCCAGGCAGGCGTCAGTGTCAGTCGTGGCACTGATTCCCACTGGGCCTGAGTGCAGCCTCAGAATCCTTCTTAACACAGTCTTCCAGGGAACCGTGTTCAGTCAGTCCAAGGCTACACTTGAGTGAAACTTTTTTTTGCCCCATCCCCACCCCAGAACAATGTAGAAAGGTCTCAAGGACTCCAGAAGTGACCCCAAATATGACAGACATGCTCAGAACTCACTGGAGACTCCACAGCCCAATAGAGACCCAGAGCTACTCCACAGAGATCCCACTGGGCCTGCACTGATGGGGCACCTATTGTTTGCCACTGCATCCAGAGATTCCCAGAGACACCCCTCCCTCTCCCAGACCCACCCCGGGCCCAGGGAATGCCGGGAGAGAGAAGTTCCTCCTGGACCCCACTGAAGGCCCCTCTCCCTTGGCCCTAGCACCCCCTGTCTTCCTGCCCCTGCACCACCCCCCGGGGAAGCTCCCAGAGCCCCAGTTCTATGCGGAACCGCACAACTACGAGGAGCCGGGCCGGGCGGGCCGTGGTTTCACCCGAGAGATCGAGGCCTCCAGGATCCACATCGAGAAAATCATCGGCTCTGGTGAGCCGCGGGTGGTGATGGGGGGGGACAGCACAGGGGCACGGAGGGCACCTGGGGGGAGGAAGGGGAGACAGGGGGCCCTGGCAGGCCCAGCATGGGGGTCTGGGGCAGGGAAGGAGGGTCCCACTGCCCTCCCCCTCCCGCCGCTCTCGGGGTCTGCAGGAGAGTCCGGGGAAGTCTGCTACGGGCGGCTGCGGGTGCCGGGGCAGCGGGACGTGCCTGTGGCCATCAAGGCCCTCAAGGCTGGCTACACGGAGAGGCAGCGGCGGGACTTCCTGAGTGAGGCGTCCATCATGGGTCAGTTCGACCACCCCAACATCATCCGCCTCGAGGGGGTCGTCACCCGTGGTAGGTGCCAGGCAAGGACAGCCTTACCCTGCAGGGCCCCTCCAGCCGAGACAGGGTTCTAGGTCCATCCCTTGGTTCACTCTGCTTTGCCCTGGCCCGGTCCTCTTGGCTCAGATGCCCAGGTGACTCTGGGGGTGCCCAGGGCCCAGGACCCAGTAGGAACCCTAGGCACCCTGGGATCCTCAGTGCTGGCCCAGTTCCTGGGGTGGGGGCACGCTCCTGGGGGCTCTGATCAGCAGCCCTGGCCCCCATCAAGAGCCCTCTCTCCCTCCCCACACCCCTCCCCAGGCCGCCTGGCCATGATCGTCACCGAGTACATGGAGAACGGCTCTCTGGACGCCTTCCTGAGGGTGCGTGTCTGCCCGGCCTGTCCCGTGGGCTGCGGGAGGGAAGTTCAGTCTGGGTGCTGGGACACAGCCCAAAGCCCCCCAACGCCCTGCCCAGCTTGGACCCAATAGGCCTGGGGAAGGGGGGCAGCAGGTCTAGGTAGGGGGTCTTCAGGACAGCTAGTCTGACTGCCTCACAGCCTCTGCTCTGCAGGGTCCTCCTGTCCTGCACGTAGGCTAAGCGGGGCTCTGTGGGGGTCCAGGCCCCACCCAGCTGGGAGCACAGGGTGTGGCGGGAACAGCTGGGTCCCCAGCCCCTGTCTGTGCTGGTGCTCTCAGGCACCGCGCCTAACCTCCCCGGGCCTCCATCTCTCCTTCCACCTTGGGGATAAGGGTCGTTGCTGCCCCACCTGCTCCCAGGGTTGCTGTGAGTGTAAATGGGGCCAAGGGATCACCCTTAGACTGAGAGCTGGTTCATAGGGAGGGAGCACTTTGCAAGTTGCCACAGCCAGCTCAGCTCTCAAGCATCACACGATGGGAAGGGTCCCGTCCACAGACCAGGCGCCTTGCTGGGTGCCCTGAAGCCCAAGCTGTGTCCCTCCGCAGACCCATGACGGGCAGTTCACCATCATGCAGCTGGTGGGCATGCTCAGGGGCGTGGGCGCTGGCATGCGCTACCTCTCAGACCTGGGCTACATCCACCGCGACCTGGCCGCCCGCAACGTCCTGGTGGACAGCAACCTGGTCTGCAAGGTGTCTGACTTCGGGCTGTCACGGGTGCTGGAGGATGACCCCGATGCCGCCTACACCACCACGGTGCGTGGCCCACACCCCCTCCCGCCAGGCCGGGGGCGAGGGGTGAGGAGGCACCAGTGGGCCCCCAATCCAGGGCCTGAAGTCTCTTCCTCAGGGAGTTGGGTGAAGTTGGCAGTTTCAGCGGTGCCCTCAACCTGGGGCATGTCCGGTCTCCTCTGTTCACCCCACTCCCTTCCCTGGGAAGTAAGAACAGTCTCACCTGCCATTCTCGATTCTGGTGGCCTGGGGGAGCCTGGGGAGGGGCCCCGCTGCCAGTCACTCCCTGGGGGCCTCCGGGGGGGTTGGAATTTCTCAATCACACAGACTCTGCATCTGTCGCTAAAGTTTGGCTAAAAACCGGCCATTTTCAAACGTGTTCCATGGAGATCGGGGCTTCTCTAGGGGTCCCTTAGGTCCCACGCCGCCCTGGCAGTCAGAGCCTCCCTCCGGGTCTCTCCCACTGAGCCTCTGAGGACAGTTTCACACAGTGGAAGGATTCTGTGACCAAAAAGACAAAATAAAAACAAGAGGAGGGAGAGGAAGAGCTAGGAAACTACTAGGCCACGTTCCCTGAGTTCGGCCCCTGCATGGGCATTGGCCTGTTGACGGCCATGTGCTGGGCAGCCATGGTGTGCCAGGCTCCCGGCACCCTTCCCTCCGGTCCGCCTCCACGCCGGCTCTGTGGGGCAGGTGTCCCCACCAGGACAGGGGCTCTTGGAAGGGGAAACAGGCCCCAGGCCACTCCCCAACTCGGGCTGGGGAGGAGCCCAGGCCCGGGTCCCACCAGGCCTGGGCAGCCCCTCAACGCTTCCGTGGCCGTCTCAGGGAGGGAAGATCCCCATCCGCTGGACGGCCCCCGAGGCCATTGCCTTCCGCACCTTCTCCTCGGCCAGCGACGTGTGGAGCTTCGGTGTGGTCATGTGGGAGGTGCTAGCCTACGGGGAGCGGCCCTACTGGAACATGACCAACCGAGACGTGAGTGGGGGCCTCAGCTGGGCAGCGGTGCGGTGGGGCCTCAGAGGGAGGGATGGCCGGGCCAGCGCTGTGCCTCCGCAGGTCATCAGCTCCGTGGAGGAGGGGTACCGCCTGCCTGCGCCCATGGGCTGCCCCCGCGCGCTGCACCAGCTCATGCTCGACTGCTGGCACAAGGACCGGGCCCAGCGGCCCCGCTTCTCCCAGATCGTCAGCGTCCTCGACACGCTGATCCGCAGCCCGGAGAGTCTCAGGGCCACGGCCACTGTCAGCAGGTGCCTTGCACCCACCCCGGCACCACTGTGGCCAGGCTGCCGTCTCAGCATTGACCCGGACTAGCCCCTGCCCCAGACATGGCCCGGACTCCATCCAGGCCCTGGAACGCCTCTGCCCCGACCCCCAGACCAGACCCCACCTGGGCCCTTCCTCACTCCACTCCTTCCGGGGCTCTGGTCTCTCAGAGCCCTTCTCTGCCCACTGCCCGGTCTGGCTGCCTGGACAGAGGTTGAGGGTGGCTAGTGCCCAAGTCCCCAAGGACGGCCACTCACCAAGAGCCCCTGTGCTTCAGGTGCCCAGCCCCTGCCTTCGCCCACAGCTGCTTTGACCTCCGAGGGGGCGGTGGCAGTGGCGGGGGCCTCACCGTGGGGGACTGGCTGGACTCCATCCGCATGGGCCGATACCGAGACCACTTCGCTGCCGGCGGCTACTCCTCCCTGGGCATGGTGCTGCGCATGGACGCCCAGTGAGTGCGGGCAGCGGGTGGGCCCCTCAGGCAGGGGCACGGAGCCAGAGGCAATTCCAGGGGAGGGCATGGCCCTGCCTCACAGGCCTGCCTGGCCAGCGCCACCTTCCTCCATAGGGACGTGCGTGCGCTGGGCATCACCCTCATGGGCCACCAGAAGAAGATCCTGGGCAGCATCCAGACCATGCGGGCCCAGCTGACCAGCACCCAGGGGCCCCACCGACACCTCTGACCCGGGGCAGGGCCCAAACAGCAACCGAGCCAGCCCCGGGTCATGCCAGGTGTCAGAGGACTTGCAGGGCTGGCCGGTGGCCGGGGAAGCCCCAGGCCTCTCTCTGCATCTCCTGGGCCGCCCTCCTTGCAGGTGCTAGGGGGCTGAAGGCTCCGCCACGGGACCCAGAGTCATCGGGTGTCAGCGCACAGGAAGGGGCCTTCGGTGCTCAGCGTGGCTGGGACACCTGTGCTCCACGCCACTGAGTCCAACAGAGACTTTGTTCACCTGCCTCTGTGCGCATGTGCGTGCATGTGTGTGTGCGTGTGCTGTCGGGAGTGTGTTCTCGTGAGGTCCTGGGAGCCCATGTGAACGACAGGTGATCACACCTGTGTGTCCACACAGTCAGGTCCCAGAATGGGTGTGTGCATGTTACAACACATGTGCTTATCCATTACGGCTGGGGCACATATGTGTGACCATGGGTGACATGTCATGAATGAGGAGGCATGTCATAGCGTGTGAGCAGGGAACTCGGCGTGATGCCGCCCGGGTCTCAACACCCACGGAGCCTGGGGAGAGGGTCACGCCTGCCACCACCCACAGCTGGAGGCTGGAGCCGGGGCCACTTCCGAACCGCACCAGCACCAGGCCCACCCTCGTCTCCGCCTGGGTGAGCCCACCCTGGCTGTATCTCAGGTCTGGGTCTTCTCTCTAGCTGGGGGCCACCTGTAGCCTCCACCGGCTCCCACCGCTGCTTCAACAGGAAAACAGGGTTTCCGGCCAGTCCTACTGGTCACCTTCCATGTAGGCATCACGGCAGAGCACAGGGGATGCCCTCAGCTGGACCCTCTTGTCGCTGCTGCCTTCCCCCGATGGCCCAGGCCTCCTCACTTGGAAGTCCCTTTGACAACCTTTCCCTGCCCAGCCCTGCTCCACCCCCCACCCCCATGCCTGGGATCAAGGACCATAAGGTCCCAGCTTCTCAGGCCCACGTCTGTCCCTTCCTTTACCGCTTGGGGAGACTGAGGCCTGGAGGGGGGGCGTGCCTTGTCCAGGGTCACGTGGCAACCAAGGGTGAGAGTTGGGGCCTCCTGCCTCCCAGCCCAGGGCTCTTCTCCCCACACACCACCCCACCCGGACCACTGCCGGGACAGGGCGCCTGGGAAGCCCCTCCCCCTCACAGATGGACCCTCCCCCTTATGGCCCACCAGGGTATGTAAATATCTTTTTTCTACCATGTCAGAATATTTTTTCCTCACTCCTGACAATGCAAAAATGGTCTTCAAAGCACATAAAAAGCACCCAGGGTGAGAAAGCCCCATCCCAGGGGAAGCTCGGCAGGTGGGGTTCAAGGTACCCCCATCGGGTGCCACCTGCCAGCCCCAGAGGGAGGGGCAAGCCCAGCCCCCAGCCCCGCCCACCCCACAGCCAGCACAGCGACCCGCGGACACACCAGCACTGAGCCCTCCTCCCTCCTGCAATAATCGGGGCGTCAGCCCCACCCAGGTGCCGTGGCCAGCTCTCTCCACCTCTGAACATTATGTTTCATATGGCCGAGCTGCTCTTCCTTCCTATGGAAGTCGGAAACGTGGTCAGGACACGACGGGGGGACCCTGTCTTCCTCCCCACCCACTCTCACCCAGTCTCTGGGCTCTGGATCCTCACCGTGGCAGGGGCATGGTGGGCCTGGCACTTACAAAAGTGTGACCCCTGCCCCCAGTGTGGGGTCCCTCCCGGGTCCCCAGGGCCTGCCTCTCTGTGGTCTCCATCCTGAGTCTTGGACTTACCCACAATGAGAATAAATTCTGCCTCATCTTTGCCTGTGTTCCCCATTTTTTCCCCATCTCTACAACACTGGCATCTCCTGGTAGGGAAGGAGCAAGCCTGTGCTAGTGTATGCATTCCATTGTTTTTCCCTCTGTTTTTCTCATCTGTCCCGGGAGGTGGGATTCGTGCACCCATTTTACATGTGGGGAAGTTGAATCTCCTAGAGGTCAACTTGCAGCAAGTCAAGGATAGGATGGCGGATGAGCCAGAACCCAGGTCTATCTGACTCCAAAGCCCATGGTCTGCTAGGAGGCACCTGTAGGCCCCAGATCCTCTCCTTCCTAGAGGGGCGGACGGTGCTTAACCCTGGAGCACAGTCCCTTGCAGCTGGGCACCGCCTCTGCCTTGCGTGCTCTTGGGGAAGAAAGACACCTCCCGGAAGAGGAGCACACAAGGAAGGAACATCTCATGGGAACAACTTCCTCAGGACCCAGGGGTCCACTGGGAGATGTGGGCGCTGTGGGGCAGGGCAGGGAAGACAGGGTTCGAGCATCCTCCGTGGTCACGTCAGGGAGCTGAGGACCCACTGTGCGCTGGGCGAGAGGGCACAGCGGCCGGAGCTAGGGTGGGCGCATCAGGCTGGATGTGGGCAGGAGACCAAAGCGGGGCAGAAGCCAACTGTGTCCATTTGAGCCAATGGCTCAGGCATTTGGAAAGGATGCCCCTGGGGTCTCAGAGATGAGGAAGTGAATGGTTTGCAGCTGGGAGAAGGGGCTTCATTCCTGCACCTCCCTCAAATTAGGAAAGCGTGAACAGGGAGAATAACCCCTTAACTTAACTCCATCTCCCACATTATCCCACTAATAATCGCAGCAGCCCTATGAAGTTGGGACTGTCATCTCCATCTTACAGATGGGCAACAGCATGCTCGGAGAGGCCAGTGTCCCACATGGCAGAGCCACCGTGTAAGTTCAATCTGTCTGCCTGCGTTTCCTGCGAATCTCCAAACTCATCTCCAAGCCCTCTCCCCATGAATTCATTGTTTCCTACGAGGAAGAACCTATTATACATGTTCCTGTTCCCTTAAGAACAAATCGTCAAATCCTATTGAACACCTACTATGTGCTGGGTGCCACTGGGGATACGAACATGAATGAGAGGCAGCCCTTCTCTCCAGAAGCTCAGAGACTAGGCTCCCTCAATCAGATCCAGTGTGCTAAGTGACCAGGAAATGGGGCACATGGAAGAGTGAGAGGAGGCCAGAGAGAGCCTGGAGAGCCAGGGCTCTCACAGAGGACTTCCTGGAAGAGGAGGCATTTCAGCTGGGCATTGAGGGATTTGGAGGTTCATTTCCTAGGCAGCCCCCTGTGCAAGGCATGGAATGCAGAGGAGAGAAAAAATACAGCCAGAGGAGAAACAAACCATGTTCAAACCTCACCAGCATGAGGTTTGGGCATGGTGGTTCACACCTATAATCCCAGCAATTTGGGAGGCCAAGGCAGGAGGATTGCTTGAGATAAGGAGTTCAAGACCAGCCTGGACAACATAGTGAAAAAAAAAATAAAAAATTAGCCAGCATGGTGGCATGCACCTGTAGTCCCACCTACTCAAGAGGCAGAGGCAGGAGGATCACTTGAGCCCCAGAGTTTGAGATCACAGTGAGCTACGATGGCACCACTGCACTCCAGCCTGGGCGACAGAGTGAGACACTATCTCAAAAAATAAACAAACAAAAACACCTCACCATCACAAAGTTGGCTATTCCCCTCTAATTTAATCTACAATTTTCCAATAAAAACTGCAATAGGATTTTCCCTGAAACTTGACAAGGTCATCTCAAAACATGCATGGAATAATAAAGAGCCCAGAATTGCCAGGCAATTTTGAAAAAGGAGACTAGGAGGAAGGAGGGCGTGTCATCCTACCAGATATCAATGATTGTACGAAGTTCTGATAATTATTATAACAGAGTTTGATTTGATCCCAGAAATAGACTAACAGATAAAAAGAAGAGAGAATAATGCCTAGGAACAGATCCAAATATGTGAGAGTATGAAACATGACACAGAGTAAAGACGGTCTAGTCAACAGATGACGCTGGAAAACTGAGTACCCCTATGGGAAAAGGTAGAACCGGATCCCTGCTCAAATCATGCACAAAATGAGTCCCAGGTTGATTAAAGTCGTAAATGGGAAAGCGAACTATAAAGTTTTTAAAAGAAAACAGAGGAAAATAGTTTTATGATCTTAGAGTAGAAAATAAGACACAAAAAGCATAAATGATAAAGGGAAATAATGATAAATCCTATTTTATTAAAATCAAGAACTTCTATATGACAAAAAATGAATAGATTTGTTAAAGCCACAGGCTGGGAGTGTACATTTACAACCTGTGTAACCAAGAGAGAATTCGTCTACAAAAGTTTTTTTAAAAAAAAATGAAACTGCAAAGAATCAATTTACCAAAGCATTGCAAAGCAATAGGAAAATGGGCAAAAGATGTGAACAGACAAATAACAGAGGAAGAAATCTGAAAGGCCAATAAAGGCACACACAAAAAAGTGTTAACATCACTAGTAAACAAGGAAATGTGAATTAAAACAATACGAGATAACGTAATACGCCAATCTGATTGGCAAGAGTAGTGTAGAACCCAGTATTGATGGAGGTGTGGGGGAAACACCGATGTTTATAAGCTGCTAATGGGAATGTGAGTTTGCACAGCTACTTTGGAGAGCAATTTGGAAATGCTTCGTAAACTTTAAGATGAATGAATCTGTGACTCAGCCAACTCCACCGCTAATGTGTGTCTGTCTTGGGTTCAGTTCCCTAAGTGGGGCCTGAGACAGGAATTCCTCTGCAGGTGATTTATTGAAGGAGAGCTCTCAGGTGACAGGGAGAGAGGATGGCAGATAGGGCAGCAGGAAATGCTAAGCAATGACATGTTCTCAGTTGGAGATTAGCTTCAATCTGATCCCACAGGAGCTCTGAAGTATCAGTGACTTCGCAGAGTTGACCCACCTTGAGGCAGGGGACCAATATTTCGCAGCCCCACGCCAGCCAGTCATTGGCTATGGCTAACCCCGTGGGGCAGTACAGGGGTGGTATAAATTTGTGGGCAATGAAGTTTTAAAGGAGGGAGCAGCTATGAGCCTTCAGCATTCACAGCGGGAGGGTGGGCATGCCCACAGGTCAAAGTCCCTTGGATGGGACACAGAGAGTGTTTTCTACTGTATCCTGAGGAAACTCACACTCATGCAAAAGGATACATGTCTAAGGTTATTCATTGCGCCTTAGTATGTAATAGAAAAACAAAGATGAGCCTAACTGCCTCTCAGCAGGAAAACAGAAAGATAAATTGCTTTATAAGTGCTATAAAATAATCTACCACAGTTAGTGAATAAACTACATCATTATGTATCAGTATGGATAAGCCTCCAAAACATAACATGGAGTGGAAAAAGAAATGGCAAAGGAACATGTATAGTGTTATGCCATTTATATAAACTTCCAAAATATACGTAATGATAGAATATGCAAGTTTTGGATGCAAAACTAGGTAATGACGGTACAAAAACATGCAGGGGACAGGTAAATGCCAGGTTCAACACAACTGCATCATGTTTCACTGATTTTCTTTTTTAAAAAGAGAAGACACTGAAGCAAATATGGTGAAATGTTAATATCCATTTAATCCTGATGGTGAGCATATATGTGTTTGTTACATGATTTCCTGATTTTGCTGTATGTCAAAATGTTCTATAATTAAGAATAAAAATATTAAAAAACCACAAGGGAGACAGGGAGTATATGAGAATGCTCTGTGCTCCCTGCTCAATTTTGCTGTGAATCTAAAACTGCTCTAAAAAATAAAGTTTGCTAATTATTGTAAAAAAAAAAAAAAACCCACAAGGGAGGGGTTCTGTGGGCTGTCCCGGGAAGCTCAGTGTCTCAGAAGTGGGACAAGGCTCAAAGCACTGGCCTTCTGGAATGGATCGACGGGGCGGGGAGATGAGAGGGTTTGCGCTGTCCATGGTGCTGGCCCCCAGTGGCGGGGCTGGTTTTGCCGCAACGGATCAGCAGCAGGTCTGGTCAGCTGTCACCCAAAGGTAGCCCAAATCTAACTCTGCATCTCCGCCTGGTCCTGCCGCCAACCACCTCTCGTCCTCACTGGCCTCCCGACCTCCTCTCTTGCCCCCATAATCTGTTCTCCACAAGCAGCTGAACGGGTCTTTTAAAAACATAAACCAGATCATGCTACATCCGGGATTACCATCCTCCAAATGCTTCCCATCAAGTTTATAATAACATCTCAAATCCTCCCCCAGCCTACAACACCCGACATAATCCGCTCCTGCTGGCCTCTCCATCCTCCCTCCGACCACCCTCCTCCCACTCACGCGCTTCCTTTTATTTTTCTGGACTTCTCAGGCCTTTGCATTTGCTCTTCCCCTGCCTGGGATGTTCTTCCATATCTGCGAAAGGCTCAGCCTGCGTGTGACCACCACAGAGAGGGTGCCTACCTGAGGCGTCCTGTCACCTGATGTTATTGTATTTATAGCACTTCCCACAGTTGAATTCATTGCACTTATGTGTTTATTTACTTGTTTGCTTTCTGCCCCACTACTCAGTAGACCCTAAAAAGACAGGCGCCTCACGGAATTTACCCAATGCTTTAGCCCCAGTATGCAGCTCAGCGATGGTCCACACTTGTGTTCTATAGGTATTTGTTGATCAAATGAGTGTATATTTACTGAGCTCCTCTGCTGTGACAGGCCCTGCACTCGGCTCTGTGAATTCTGGAATAAATACGACCATCTTCGCCCTCAAGATGCTCCCAGGCTGGAAAGAACAGAGAAGCCACATCACAGAGTCCTAGACTGTTGGGATAATTCTCTTTGCTCTTATTATAGAATTAGGAGACATTAAAGACATCCGATTTTCCATTCCCCGTCCTTGTTTCTTAAAGAAACCCTGCCTCACCCAGAGAGAAAGGGACTTGCTCAAGTTCACACAACATCAGAGGCACAGTCTGGGTCTGAACCCATGTCACCTAATTCCTCTTAGTGTGCATTAAAAGGAGGGCATCCCAAAGCAGCTTTGGACCCTTTTCCACCTCCTGGCTCTTGGGTACCCTTGCAGGTACCACCCATGGAAAGACAGTAAAGTCCCCAGAGGAGTGGTTTGAGGAGCAAAAGGAAATCGTCCGGCACAGGGCATCGTGCCCTGCAATCAGACACCGTGTCTGTGTTTTCATCATTGGGACCTCAGCTCTTTGGAGCAAGCTTTGCCCCCTTTGGAGTCCCCTGAGTAAGCACAGAAACCCCCTGGGACTCTACGGGCGCCTCAGTGCAGGCAAAATTGGCCAAACTCTCCTGCCCAGCAAGGGGGTTCACTGAGAGAGAAGAGACAACACGCCTGCAGCGCAGAAGCAGAGAGAGGTGTCCGAGGCCCCAAGCAAACATTTTTAATCTGGCCCCACGTCCTCTCCAGCTTCCTCTCCTGTCTTTCCTCCCCAGCAAACCCGCAGGAGACCCTCCTGCCAGGAGGAAACACCTGCAGCTCCATAAACCCTCTCAGCACTCTCCATGGCTGTGCCTGGTGTGTTTTCTACTAGAATGTTCTTCCCCTCCCTCCTCCCCCGGGCCAATTCCAACTCACACTGAAGATCTGACCTCTGGTGCCCTTCTCCTAATTTAGGGTTAGATGCCTCCTTTCTCTGAGATCCCATAGACCCCGGGCCTCCCCATTTAAGCACTTATGTTGTAGAGTGATGCATCTCTCACCTTCATTGTGGACTGATTAAGGCCGGAACTGTCCCTGTTCAGTGAGGGAACCCCGGTGCCTGGCCCAGGGCTGGCTTGAGGTAGGAATTCAGTGAATGACAAGTGCACAGGCAAATAACCCCACTGGGGCCCCGGTATCTGTGCTGTAGCAGGGTCAGTTTCTTCACCCTTCCCTTCTGTGTGACCTTGAGGACATCACATCTCTTTGAGCCTCATTTCATCATCTGTAACATGGGATCACTGCTTATATCTACCTCATAGGCTTGTCCTGAGGATTAAAGGATAAGATGAGGATAAGATACAAGGGACAGCGCCTGGTGTTTGTCGCTATTGCTGGGTGGCTCCGTGGAGGTGGTGGGAGCAAGGCTGTTGGTGAGCGTGCAAGAGGCTTTGGGCGCAGGCAGAGAGCAGCCCAGGCAGTCTAGGGTCCCGGCCCCTAGAGAAGCCCCCGCTGTCATTTCTTTCTCTCTCACTCCACCCTGGGGTGGTGGCCCAGACCGTGGACCAGCCGCCTGTCTCGCTGCATCCCCATTGCCCAGGCACCTCATTAGGACCCCCCTATATCCCTCCCCCTCCCCCGCTAGGCGGCTGGGGATGGGTCAGCTGCTGGCATGAAATTCACAGTCCTTGGAGGGTTTGCATTTCCATGTCTCCTGTGTTGGGCATAGTGGAAGGTGATGAATAAAAGATGGGGATGGGGGGAGCTCCTGTGGCTTTAAGAGAAATGTGATGAGCATTTAGAGTGGGGAGATTAGCGCAAGAACTTCCCTCTGAATACCAAAAACAAGGGTTTCAGCATCCAATGCAAAATAAACCAAAACAAACCAGAAAGGCACCTTTCTGCTTAGAGGTGGCAGGAACCCAAGCGGGAGAAGGGGCCTGGGGGCCTGGACTGGGGAGAGGGGGAAAGGGGATACAGACCCAGGTGGAGGAAGTCAGAACTGCCGGGAAAGAAGTTCATGGAGACTTGGCCAAGGCAGCCCGAGGGCTGGGGCGGGGGGGGGGGGATGGAGGGGGCGCCGAGGTGCAGCCCCTCCCTCCCTGTGCAGACACCCTCTTTGATGCTAAAAGTCATTATCCCCCGCCACAAACACTGGCGTGTGAGGGGCTGTGAGAGACGGCTGTCTGTGTGGCCTCTAAGGGGAGCCCATGTGGGTGGCTCATTGTTGCTAATAACAATGAGTCACTATTTACCGCACTGTTACCTGCGTGACACGCGGTGCCAAGCACTTTCCCGGTGCAGGCTTCTCAGTCCCCACGGCAGCCCTATGAGAGAATTTCTGTTACAATCCCCTCCTCAGCAGTAAGAAAACCGAGGCAGGAGGAGGTTATGTAACTTGCCCCATGTTGCACAGCTGCTGAGTGGGTGAACCAGGATGTGAACCCGGGTCAGCCTGGCTCTCTAGGAGCGGGGCAAAGGTGGTATGTACTGCAGGGGATGCTTAGGGAGGTGGGCTCTGTCCTAAGCCCAGGTCACACCTGAATCTGTCTCCCGGACAGTCTCTTCTGGGGAAGAGCATCCCGGGACACTGGGCAGAAGGTGGAGTTGTGCTGAGGTGTGAGGGGAAGACTAGGAGGCTGTGTAGACATGTTTGTGCGTGTGGTGGTGTGTGACTGTACAAAGGGGTGCTCGTGGCATTATCTCCAGCTGTGTGATGATTGTCGGGGTACCACTGTACACAGGTGTGCTCACATGTAATATGACCCTGATGGGGAAGTGCATGCCTTGGGGTGAGGGTGGCTGAGGATAATGGATGGGTCTCTGTGTGTAGAACCCAGTGACTGACATACATAAAACACACAAGTGTGTGTGAGAGAGAGAGAGATTGGTGTAGGCACAGTGGTGTACGTATGATTGGAAGTGTGTGTGTGTGTGTGTGTGTGTGTGTGTGGTGTGTATGTGCTTCCATGACCGTGACAGGTCCCAGCGTGTGACTGGGCATGTGAGTGGTGTGCCTGTGTGTGTGCAGGGAGGGGTGTGTGTATATGCCAAGCCAAGATGGTCACCTCTGATTCCCTCCCCCATCCCTGTCTCTCATCCAGTTACAATTCTGTGTCTGTTGAGATGCTCAGAGTAGGAATCATGCTGCCTCGGTGTGAGAGTCCCCCCAGGGACATCCTGGACATGGATTGTCCACTGCAGATGCTCAGCAGATCCCCAGAGTCCTGCTTAACATGTGCATATGGCTTTTCCCCTGAGATCCTCCCAGGGTCCCTCCCAGGCCAGGCAGACATTCTTGGCTCTATCGTTAAGAAAAGCCAAGTCTCAGAAGGATTATGTACCAGGCACTTTTGATACATTATATATTGCATATCTTTCTTCCCATTTCACAGCTGGAGAAACTGAGGCTCAGTTAAGGCTCAAGTGAAGACTTTGCCTCCAACTACAAGTCTGAATTGCTTTCCCCAAAGACCCTTTAATTTTCTGAGCTTTTGCTCCATAATTTTTCCTTCCTCTTGTCCTGGCTAAACCCAAGACAATCAATCATTCATTCATTCATTCAGCCGCTATGCAGCACTTTCATCCTGTGACCAGACAACCCCGTCTGCCGGCTTGTAACCAGGATGCAGCCACCTTCCCCAGACTCCCCCAGCCCAGCAGGACGCCCTGCAGATCCACAGCGCCACTGAGCTGTCCTTGGTGCTGAAGCTGTGTCTGCAGGCGTCTGCCTCCAGGTCCCAGGCTGGGGACAGCCACCTCTGGATTTTTGCAGGCTGTAAACATCGTTCACAAGAAGCCCCTAGACCTGGGGCTTCTGGGAGTGGAGAGTCATGGGAAGGGAAGGTGAGTTTCCCACCATGTTCCACGCTGGCCTGGAACATCGAGAGCCTTTTCTATTTTCTGGCCTGAACACCTCTCACGGAGCCTCTCAGGGGCAGGCAAGGCTGATGCAGCCCAGGAATTGGCTCAGTAATATTTGCCAGCCCGAGCTGAAGGGACAGAACATGCCCTAGCGTGTATGCTGGGGAGGACACCATGAGGGGGGTCTGGGAGCCGTGGCATGAGGAGATCGTGGCAAGACCCTGGTGGGGATGTGGGAGCATCTCCAATCATTATCTGTCTTCAGGTCCCTTGGGGTCTGTCCTGGGAAAGGGACGTATTTGAGTTCTTTCCAGAAGCAGACAGTGTGGATGTCAGGAAGACAGATTTGAGCTCTACTTAAGAAGCCGTTTCTCACAGAGTTCCTCAGCGAGGAATCGTTTTGCCTCGGGAAGGGGTGAGCTTTGCAGCAGTGTGAAAGAGACAACATTCCATTTCTCTAGGGTCCTCATGAGAGCAGGCCAGCCCACAGCCACGACAGCTGCCATTTACTGAACGCTTCTTTTGTGCTGGCCACAACCCATAGGCACAGATAGCATTGGCCAGGTAACAGGTGAGGAAACTGAGGCTGAGAGAACGGAGGCTATGTGTTCAAGGTCACACAGCGAGGAAGTAACTGGGCTGGAATCACACCCAGGTGTGTCTGACTCCAACTCAGGGTTACAAAGGCTCCATGAACTGCCCCAGACGGTGGAGCGTGCCCACGCCCCCCAACGCCCCACAGCCTTCGCTCAGCTCCCTTCCCTCTGCCTCCCCTTGGGTTGCGTTTTAAGGAAGAAATAGATGAAAAATGGATGAGGCACCCAACCCAGGGTGTGGGGCTTGATCCGATTAACACTGATGTTTCTTTCATGAGGGATGGGACGGTGTTTCTCACCTGCAGCAGCCCAGGGCTTGCAGGAAGCTGTCTGTAAGTCACTAAGGCCACCTGCCTCCCAGTTCTGTGGGTTCTCTGACTCTGCCCCACCCCACCATCTGCCACCGCCTTCTCCTCCTCCTTTGCTCCCCATGGCACAAGGAGCAGAAGCCCCCCCCCAAAGCTGTGGTTCCATCTCCGAGACAGACTGGGGCAGCAGAACGAGCTCAGGCTTTGGAATCAGACTGGAGTCCAGATTCCGGCTCTGCCTCTTACCAAGGGGCTTCAGAGAAGCCACTTAGCTTGGGCTTCCCCCCCAGTAAACTGGGGAGGACGCCTGCCTCACAGAGTCACTGCGAGGTGTGAGCTAAGGTGTCCAGGGCTTGGAACGTGGTTTGCTTCTTCCTCAACACTCAACGAATGGCCATTACTACTCCTGCTGCCGCTGCTACTGCCACCGCTAGCGTTGCTTGATGAACGGAAGCATTTCTTGTCCTGAGTTTCGATGACTCACCACCAAAAAGAGATGGATGAAAATCAAGGTGGTAGGAGCTGAGGCCACATCCACTCCTCAGGGAAGCCCCAAATTTCTCCCCAACACCACGTTGGAGGCGGGGGTGGGGTGCGAGCAACCAGGAGTCCGACCGGCCTGAACACAGATGGGCTGTGGATCTCCAGCTGCTGGGTTTGCCCCACCTGACTTTGCAGATAACTGAGGGACAGATGGCAGTTCCTCGATGGAGACCAAAGGCATCATGGTCACCGGAAAAGCTGGTGCTGAACAACGTGGTTTGTATCTGAGGATGTCGGTTTCCCACAGCGAGCTCCAGGGTCCGGGAGACTCACTGCCCAGCTGCAGTGCCCTGGACCCAGCAGCCCTGCCAACTGCAGAGAAGCAGGTCACACGTGGGCTTCCTGAGAGCAGCCTGACTCCCAGAAGTAAAGATCCCACCCCCTCATGACGACACTCCCTGGCCTAAGTGTTTCTGCTCCCTGAGCCTCACTTTGCTGCTCTTGTAAATGGGGCAGTAACAGAATATACCACACAGAGTCGTGGCCCCCCCCGCCACACAGACAACTGGGCGCACATGGGGGCTGGACACCGCCCCCACTGCCCAACCATGGAGCAGACGTCACCTGTGCCGAGCCTCCTTGCCTTGCGTGCCAGACGATGCACGTGGCTGTGAGGGGGAGGGAGAGGAGGAGGAAGCCCGGGGCCCAGGGGAGCACCCCGCACGCCAGTCTCCTCACGCAAGGGGCTTAACACGCAGGCATCCGCCGGCTGTCCCTCCGCTGAGCCGTCTAGGGGAGGCTCCGCCATCCAGCTCTGCCCCAGCCCCGGCCTCCACTCCCTGCAACTGCCCTCTCGGTGGACAGACCCGCTGCCCGCCTCTCCCTGGATCTGCGCCTGAACTGTCACTTCGCCCGCCTGCCCGAGTTCCTGGCGGTTGCCTGCGGGTTGCCAGGCTTCTGCGGGTCAGGCTGGCTGCCCACCTGCCTTTCCATTGTCTCCTCGTCTGTGTGGCAGTTGGTCAGTCCTTGCACCCGCCTCTCTGTCTGCCCGTCCATCCGCTGCCTGTGTCTGTCTCTGCCCACTCTCTTGCCCCCGGCGACACAGAGAAGGCGGCCCCTGACCCCGAGCCCCTCATTTCCCCCCCAGGTGCCCTCCCGGCCTCGTGGCACAGCTGCCGTCTCCCCCCAGCCTCCTCCACTCTCCTCCGCTCTCCAGCCCCGGAGTGTCAGAGAAAGATTTAGCTGAAGGTATTTGGGAGAGAATAGGTTTAAATTAATGGTGAAAATAAGGTTTTATGATTCCATTTCGGTTTTATTCCTCGACTGATTTTCTCCACTGCCACGGAGCAGCCGCTGAGGACGGCTGTTCTCCGCAGTATTTATGGTAATGCAGGTTAATGCCTGAGTTCGAGGAGCTCAATTAGCAAATTCATGGACAAGGGGGTCTGTGCGCGCTTCTCTTGCAAAGCTCGATGATTCATTAGCCACAGGGAGACTCCGGCTTTCGTGGCCGCATACAAAGCGCGGCCGCCGCTCTCCAGGTGGGGTGCCTGGCTCCGGCTGGTGCTCCAGGAGCCCCGGTGTCCTTGTTCCCTGCACCCATCATGGTGCCTGGCACAGAGTAGGGCCTCCATATGTGTTTGGCACTCAGCGCAGGGCACATGATAGGTGCCTCTAAACATTGAATAAATCAGTTAATCACTTTGTCCCCAGGGCCAGGCACAGAACCTGGAACAGAGGAAGCACTGAATGTTTGCTGAAGAAATTGACATGCCCCTTGTGCCTAGCATGGGGCTGCCACATGATAAAAGACGGATGAGTGTCTGTTGACTGACCAAACGATTGATGATGAATGAATGAATGCATGAGTCAATGCTACTGGCGTCCAGCTGCAAGGCTGCCCAGATCCCCAGAATCTCCCCCTGAGGGTAACTAGAAGAAACAGGATCTCAGGGAGGGGGTCCTGGGGCGGGAGGAGACGTGCTGAGTTCCTGTCCACATCCTGGGGCCAGACCTTAAAAGGTAGAGCAGCCATTTGCAGGTTTGTAACTCGGGATACGCTGGGCTGGGGCATGTAGGCTGAGTAGAAGAACTGGAGGTGGCACCCACCTGTCCTCTACTAGTTGCCCAGCCCTGATTCTCAGGGAGGGGAGTGGGCAGGGGAGGGAACCCCGTTCTCCCAGTGCCTTCCCAAGACTGGCCTCCCTGGAGGCTTGCGTCTTGGTGATGCACGTTAAGGTGATTAGCCTCCTTTCGCAAATGTGGACACTGAAGCCCAGAGAGGGCAAGTGTCTTGCTCAAGCACACACAGCAAGTTAGTGGTTGAGCCATTTGAACAAAGATGTGTGTTCTCTCCTCTACTTCTTGCCTCTGTCCAGCTCCATCCCCTGTCCTCTCTGGGCCTCTGATTTCCCCCACTCTCCCCCCAGGCTCTCATTCCTCCACTACTAGAATGTCAGCTCCATGAGGGCAGGGAGCTTTGTCTCTGTTCATAGCTGTCTCCCCCGTGCCTGGAACTAGGTTGGCAAATGGTAAGTGTGCAATAATGCCTTACTGAATAGCGAATGAATGAATGAATGAATGTCCACATGAGGGCAAGAGCATCATGATATTCCTGGCGTCTCCCACTCATGAGGTTACCACTCAAGTGTCACCAGCTGCCATTGTTCCAGTTTTCCCAAAGGCCCTACGGGAGGCCATTCACCCTGGGCATGTTTTCAGCTGAAGAACCTACGTCTAGAGAGGTGACTTAACCTACCCCAGGTCACACGGTGAGTGAGTGACAGAGTCAGAGTCAGGCCCCCAACCCAGTTCATTGCATCCGAGCCCTGAGCCCATGCCCACCAGGCACCTGCTCTCTGTACTGCTGGCCTGAAGCTGAGCCCACCCGCCAGCTCCCGTTAAGGCCAGCCCTTAGACTGACAGCTCCCCAGCCCCACTCGGGCAACCCAAGCAACCCATGGGGTCACCTCCCAGGGCTGCCGCCAGAACTGTGACAGGGAGACCAGGAAAGGCCAGGCCAGGCGGGGGGGGGTGCCCCGAGCCGCCCGCTGCCTGCCCCTCCTGCCAGGGTTCTCATCAGTATCAGCCATGGCCCCTCAGTGAGACGAGGTTGACAGTTCCCGCACAGGGGCTGCCTGTCTCTCCGAGGAAGGGGCTCTGGAGGGAGGGGGTGTGGTGTGAGAGGTGGCAACGTGACAGCCAGGCCTGGGAGAATGGCCTGACGTGTCCTCCTCCTCCTCTAGAGTTTGACAAAGAACACAGATGAGGCCCCGCCCCAGGCTGAAGACTGGCAGGAGCGACCGCTGGCGTTCGCGGAGGTTCACGCGTGCCCGACACCGTGCTGGGTGCTTGACGTGCATCCTGTCCCTCACCCTCACAGCTATGCACGAGGGAGGCGTGAAGAATAGCCCCACTTTATAGTTAGGGAAACTGAGGCTCAGACTCTTGAAATCAGTTCCCGCAGTCACATGAACAGAGCGGCAGATGCAGGACTGGATTCTGTTTGACCCCAGAGCCCTCACCCTCAAACTCCACTGTCGAGAGTGTAAGTCACATAAAGATGGCCCCTGCTTTCTGGAAACTTCCTCCTACAGCTTAATGAGGCAGAAGAAAAAGCCCCTGGCCGGGGAGGCAGAAGACACAGATTCAGTAGTCCTGCTTTGACCATGGACTCCCTCACTGTGTGACCTTAGGCTAGTCACTCAGCCCCTCTGATCCTGAGCAGTGACACCCTTACAGTGGGGATTTCGTGCGTCCGTGTCTGGAAGGGTTCATCCTGCCCGCTGACCCCGCGGGCCCCCCCACCTCCCCGCTCTGGTTTTCTGGGCTTCAGCCTCGGGGGAAACAAACAGCACAGTCTTTGAGAAGGTCCCACGGTGTGGAGGGCAGCAGCGCTGGCCGAACCCTCGTCAAGGGACCTGACAACAGAGCTAAGGGACTTGGCCAAGGTCACACGACACATTAGCACCCTCGAGAGGATTCACAGTCCAGCACCTTCCACTGTGCAGCTGCCACAGCAGTGACAATGTTCAAAAACATTTAAGAGCTTTACCTTTGGCTCATGTATTTTTGTTTTTTGTTTTAAATCTCTGTTCCTTTTTCTTTGAAGAGAAAGAACACATTGGGGTTCTTAGAAATTTTTTTTTTTTTTTTGCCCTTTTAAACAAAAAATAAGCAAACTCGGTCTAGAAGACCCTGAAGACAGAAATGGCATCTCGGCTTCCTCCCGCCATTCCCCCGGAGACCTGGTGGCTGTCTCCCCGGTCCCCAGCGGCTGGCACCGTCATGGAAAGGCCCTGCGGGGGGGACTTGTCGGACCAGCTGCTGCATAAACAGCGAGCAACTTCAGACGGACTGGAAAATCAGGCGCCACTTCAAAGGCACAGTGACAGGCTGCGACGGTGGTGGGAGCGTGGAGGTGGCCTCCCCTGACGGCCAGCCGGGAGCGGGAGGCTGGACCCGCTGCTGTGTTCTCAGTGAGAGACAGCAGAGGACGGGCCCCGCCTCCCCAGCAGGACGAAGCTGTTGCAATATCTGTCACCCGTGTACCCCGGGGGGCTGATGAGCCGCTTAGTGGGTGGCAGGGGTGGGGGGACGACAGAGCACTGGCCAGGGGCTGGGACAGGCAGGCCTGGCCCTTCCTGAAATCAGGCGGCACCTGCAGAGCTGCGGCGCTGGGCCCCTTCTCTGTGCCAGGCAGGTGGGGGACGGCGAACCTTGGGGCAGGAGAGGGGAAGCCGGGCACACCAGCCTCAGCAAGGCTCCTTGGGAAAGGTCGGGGCGGAGCAGAAGTATTAAGCGTGTGCATGTGTGCACATGTGTACATGTGTGTGCACGTGTGCACGTGTGTTTACGTGTGTCCCCATGTGCCGGTGTCTTTCAGCAGCGCCATTTTCATGCTCACAACTTGCCAGGACTATTCCCAGCTTCCCGGGTCCCACCCGGCGCCCCTGTCACCCACTAACTTCTGTCTTCTCCCCACCGTCCCCTCCTCCTCCAGTCCTCCTCAGAGGGACGTTGCAGTGAGACACACAGATTCCAGACCCAGCCCATCACTCCCGGCCAGTGTGGCCTTGGAGGAGGGACGGCACCTCTCGGAGCCTCAGCTTCCCCGCCTGTACAATGGGATGCCTCGCTCCACCTTCCCGGAGAGGTGGAGGTGTGTGAAGTGTCAGGCTCGTGCCAGCCACACACAGGCCCCTCCCTCCCCCTTCCCGCCACCCTCCATCATCTTCTCCCCTCTCCTCTCCTTCGTTCCTTCCCACCCCCTCTCTGTGCCTCTGTTTCCTCACCTGTAAAATGGGAATCTCCGAGGCTGGTGGTGAAGATTAGGAAAGATGTGTCCTAGCAGGGCCTGTGGCAGCATCACTCACTGGCCACGTGATCTTCATCACCCTGGTGTCTCCGTGCCTGGCACAGACACAGATACTGAACGGGCAGGGGAGGGGCATGCATAATGATTTGCGCTAATCTTCAGCGCACATCAACGTGGCTTTTTACACCCATGAAACCACCACCGGCATCAGCATGCAGAGCAGCGCCCGCCCCCAGAACATCCTCTCCCGTCGACCCCTCCCCTCCCCCACGAGAGGCACCCACTCTCTGACACTGACACAGCCAGAATTTGGGTAGGAAAATGGATCCGGTTGGAAAAGGGGAGGTGGGGGACCTGGGTGAGGGTATCCAAGGCGGTAATGCCACAGCCGAGATTTTGGAGGGCGGAGGCGGGATGATGCTGGCTATCGGAGAAGGCCCCCGAGCTTGGGGTCTCAGGGGACCCCTTCTCTAGGAGCCTCCAGCTGCCCGAGGGAGAGGCAGGAAGCGTGCCCTGTGGCTCTTGGTCGCATGCATCTGGGGGCTTTGGGCCGAGACTTGGGCAGCTGCCGCCCCCGGCCCTTTGATGTGACAGAGATGGAGACACACACACGCCTGACAATTAATTAATTGTGACTTTCACCGCACAGCGGCCGCTGCCTATTGATCTCCGCCCGTCTGGAGTGAGAGAGACAATTAGGAGGGAGCGCAGCCGCGGCAGCTAATTAGCCACAGAACGAAAACCGTGCCTTCCAATTTATTAAACTTTTATCACAAAAATAACCTGGTCACTCCCTCCTGCTGGGAAGCAAAGGGGGGCGCTCTGGAGTGGCGCCCCCAGTTAGCCTTTCACAGGTGCTGGAAGCCCCAGGAAGTCAGGGCCATCATCTATTGCCCAGGAAGATGCAGCGCACACCGGGTGGGGAAACCGGGCTGGGGGAGAAGCGCGGCCACGTGGGCTAGACCGGCCTTGAAGGAAACCGGGCGGGGGCCTTCAGGGAATCCCGGGGCTTAGACGGAGGCCTGGGAGTGACCAAGTCAAGCAGCCAAGGCTCTTGCAGTGCCCTGGCCCAGCCCCTGGCCGACAGGTGTGCCGCAGGGCCAAGGTGGCCCGCAGCCCCTGGCCCAAACCTCGGCAAGGCTTCTTCCTAGGGTTGTGACTGCCTCCTGTCACTGAGCACCAGAGGGAGGGAGAGAGACACTCCCATTTTACAGATGTGGAAACTGAAGCCCAGAGAGGCGATTGCTCAAGGCCACACAGCACTGTATGCTAACACCTGGGGCAAGTAATGTCACCTCTAGAGCCCCCCTTATCTGCACACTGGGGGTGATGTATCTACCGTGCAGGAAAGTTGTGAACATTTAGATAACTTTTTTTAACTGCCTGCACGGGCCCACGGTGTGGCTGAGTGGTTGCCATCAACAACAGGGAAACTGAGGCTCCGAGGCGGGGTCACTCTCTCCCAGCCTCCCCTCCCCGCTCCATGAACATCTCTTGCTACATTCAGACCCGGCTCCACCCCTTCCCAGGTGGCAGGAAGGGATGCCCGAGTGAGTCGCCCACCGGCAGGACTCCGACGCCCTCAGATTTGCCTGGCTTTGGGACGCTCCTGCCTGACTGGCATCGTAGAAGAGCCTCCCATGTTCCCCTGAGGCATGCGGGGTGGCACCTGTTAGAGAGGAAGATCTTGACACCCTGGGAAAGAAGGAGGAGGCTGAGGCCACACAGGCCAAGCCAGGCCTAGCACCCAGGTCTCCAGCTCCCAAGCCAGTGCCCTCTCCAGGTGCCTGGGCGGAACTACTGACCCTGGCTGGGCGCCAAGTGTTGGAGCCCAAACCCATCACCCCAGGCCAGGCCCAGAGTCCAAGCCGCGAGCCTTGGCTTCCTCTCCTCCCTGCCACGGTTGCCCCAGGCTCCAGAAAGCCCCTGCAGCTTCAGTCCCTGCCAGAAGTGGTGGGAACAGAGGGAGGATGGCTCATCCCACCAGCCCCTACCCCAGAAGCGCCACCAGGTCTCCCAGCAACTGCGTGTCTGCCTGGAGAAAGTGCGAGAGTGGGGACCCAAGAGAGGGCTGCTTGGAGGGATCCGCTTTCCCCAAGGAGGGACTGGCTGAGCCGAGAGCCATTTGCCCCGTCCCTTCCCCCCAGCCCCCCGATAATGCCCAGGGCAGCCGGGCAGGGTAGGCAGCAGGCACCGTGCTGCTCACTCGGTCCAGGGGACTGAGCAACTCCCTCTGGGCCCCCCTGGGCATCTGCTCGTTTTGAATCCAAATCCACTCTTCAGTCTCATCCTTCCCATTAAATTGGCAAAGATCCCCTGAGGGAGCACCATGTATTTCTTGAATAAATACTACCTGGTATTTGTGATTACTTACTATATGCTTATCATTACCCTACTGAGCCCATTAATCCTCACTACAATGGTGTTAAGTGGTTTCTGTTTTTATGTCCATTTCACAGATGGACACACTGAGGTGCAGAGAGGTAAAGTATTAATAACTTGCCTAACTGTACACAGCAGGGCCAGGATTTCAACCCAGGTTATCTAGAATGCTTCTCTGGCAAATGGCTGCCTCATCTAACTTGAAAAGAGTGTAGCAAGAGTCAGGAAGCCAGGTTACCTCTAACTCATTGCACTGGCACAGGTGACCAGCTTTGGTCACATTCCAGAAGGAGACGCTCATGTATGCCTTTCTTCAAGGGCAGGTCATCACAACAATATTCTGAAGGAAATGCCCTATTCTGGAGGAGGGGGTAGGCACAGGTGACACTAGCTAAGGTTTAAAGTCATCAGAGACCTAGGCGAGGGGCAGACGGAGGTCTGGGCTCTAGAGGCAGGAGAGGGTGTCGGGAGGGGAGAGACAGGGGCGCTGGACTGTGGCGATGCTGGGCAGGCAAAGGCTCAGCGCCCAGGGGTGGCAAGACGGGCTCTGGGGAAGGGTGGTGATGGCTGCATAATGATATGAATATTCTGAATGCCACGGAAACATACGGTTAAAATGGTAAATTTTATGTATATTTTACTATAATAAAAGAAAAGGACAGTTGTCTCGAAGGTCAGGCTGGGGCTCAAGACATGGAAAGAGTGGGAGATGTGGCCAGGCTGGAAGAAACAGGTGAGGTCCGAGGCCTGAGCACAGAAATCCTAACTCAAACAGCACGGTGAGCGCAGACTGCGCCAGGCTAGCCCAGCTGCCACCCAAGCTCAGCCAGGTCTTAGCCACATGGTTTTAGGCAAGTCGGCTGCCCTTTCTGAGCCTCAGTTTTCTCATCTGTAAAATGGAGATGATGCTAGTTGTATTCTCTCACAGGGTTGTTGCAAAGGCCGAATGAGGTCATACTAGCGACAGTTTAATGAGCAATTACTACATGCCAGGCACTGAGTAAAGCACTTTACACATGTTAATTCACTCAACCATCACCACAATCCTATGTAGACATACTTTTATTGTCCTATTTTACAGACGAGAAAACTAAGGCTTTAGGAGGGAAGATGCCTGCCCCAAGGTCACACAATGGGAAGCAGAGACACTGGGACTCAGACCTGAATTGGGAAGAGAGCCTATGAACGCCCAGGTAAGTCGCTGCGGCCACCTCCTTCCTCCTCCTCTGAGAAGTCTCCCAAGGTTCCTGCACTGGGGTGACTCTCGTCTTATCCACTGCTGGTTTCCGGGAGTCTCTGTTGCCCCGTGACCCGCTCAGTCCTGGAGTTATTTCTGTGTCTGCCTCCCCCAGCAGGATGTAAGCTCTCCAAAGGCAGATCTGAGTGTTTTTCATTGCAGAATCCTGGGTGCCCAGCTTGAGGGTGCAGAACTGATACAAGTCTGGGCAAGGTGAAGAGCCCAGGCCACGGACAGCTCCATGGGGATCAGCCAGGGCTGGTGCTGCCAGAAAGGGTTCTATGAGAATGTTGTCGGTGACAAAGATAGCCCTGAAAAGTGAAGAGGAAGAGGGAGGGTGATCAAGACGGTGTCAGCGTAATAACCGTTCTCTGTTGGGCCAACAGTGCTGCATAGGTCAGGACAAGCTCAATTACGCCGCGGTAACAACTACAGTTCAGTTACGCATCACTCCTGCAAAGCCCGTCGTGGGTCCAGAGGACAGTCATCCTCCAGGCGACACTCGGCGAGCCAGACTACTTGGGTGCTGTGGCTCCACCTGGGGCAAGGCGAGGACTCCACGACCTCAGCAGCAAAGAGCACGCTGGAGAGTCTGCACCAGCAATGTCACCTCTGCTCATGTGTCCTGGCACAGTGCTGGTCTTGGACTCCACCTAATTGCTGGGATGGGTGGACGGGATATGCAGTTCTCCTGTGTCTCCAGATGTGCAGAAGCTGTAAGTGACGAACACTCACATATCACATCTCACTTAACCTTCATGGCAATTCCTAAGCACACACGATCCTGGGAGAGTCAGCAGAGTCCAATCTGGGTTCAAATTCCAGCTCACCACCAAACACGTGATGGCCTCGCTCCATAGGGAGTGAGCTCCCCATCACAGGAGGTGTATAAGCAGAAGCTGGATGACCACTTTGGATGTCATTATCACTGCACATTAGTGTGTGATCTCTCCCAGAAGACAGCTACATTTTATTTTTGAATTATGTTTTATGGAGGTAAAATTTATATACAATGAAATGCATAGAAGTTAAATGTACAATTTGATGAGTACAGTGTATACAACCCATGAATACACCCATGTAACTGACGTCCCAGCCAAAATATAATCTCGTTCCCTTACCCAAGAAAATTGCTTCTTGTCCCTTTCCCTATCCCCCCAATCCCTGCGCTTTAAAGGAGACACAGGATATGGCAACATTTAACACCAAGAGATGGTTCTACAACGGTGGGACTTCAGCATGGCCAGGATAAGGATGGGGTGAGTGAGCACATAGGGCACAAAATCTTAAGGAGAAACTCACTCCTCAGGGTTAATTCTGCATCTGCACCGTCATGAGAGTCAGCGCCACCTTAAATTTTGCACCCTGGGAGCGCTCAGTGTCCTTAGCTAGTCCAGGTCCAGAATTTCAGGCCCGGCAGAAGAGATGGTGTAGCTGGGAACAGGAGGGCCATTCCCACAGCCTTTCCAATCACGTATCTCATGGCTGAGCACACCCCGGAAAGGCAGCCCCGGAGGGGCT
This sequence comes from Lepilemur ruficaudatus, assembly GCA_963574885.1. Classification (NCBI taxonomy): domain Eukaryota; kingdom Metazoa; phylum Chordata; class Mammalia; order Primates; family Lepilemuridae; genus Lepilemur; species Lepilemur ruficaudatus. The sequence goes on along the minus strand of CAUYRT010074388.1, from coordinate 40,036 downwards.
GGGCCTTGACTTGGCAGCACATGGCCCACATGGGATGCTGTGGGCCTGTTTTCATGCTTCCTAATGAGGGCTCCCATCCACGGAACACCTGCTAAGTGCAGCCTGTGTTATAGGAGATACCTACGCACCATCCAGCTCACAGTACAAGCCTGAAAAGGGTGTGTCATTATCCCCGTCCCACAGTGAGAAAGAAGGCTGAGGCTCAGGAACGTGAAGTGACTTGCCAAGGTCACCCAGGTGGGGGGACAGTGGTGTTCCGATTCAGAGCCATTTCTCCAAGACCTGAACCTGTTTCTGCCTCTGCCCTCCCCCTTCTCCGCTCGAGGACTGCAGGTGTGCTGGGGACCCTAAAGGTGAGCCCCACCTCTGCTCCTCCTCTGACCTCTCTGCCCCCTAAATCTGACAGGCCAGGCCCCCTGCAGCCAGGCCACAGGGCCACGTTCCCAGAGCCTGTCCCTCTGCACCAGCCAGCGCTGCTGCCGGCCCTGACAGCCTTTCCCGGGAGCAGGAGGGGCTCGTTTGCATACTATGGGTTCATTTGCATACTACTTAGGAAAAGCCTTCACTTTTCCCACCTGCAGCACACTCCAGGCTGATTAGTTCTCCCCACATTGGAGAGTTAATTACTCTCCTGTGTAGACCGGGTGTTTATTTGTAATCAGCAGAGGGCTGGGAAGAGGGGGAGCAAAGTGGGCAGAAGCAGCTGTCATTAGCCCAAACTCCAGAGCGGCTCTGCGGGTGGAAAAATGAGTGCAGCACAGACCTGAGCCCAAACCCCAGCTCCGCCCCCGCGCAGTGCGACCCTGGGCATGCCCTGGGCTCCAGAGAAAGGAGGAGGGTTGATTAGATTTGGAGCTGGACAGTGCTGGACACAGGCCCACGGTGAGCTGCCGGCGGGACAGAGATGGAGGTTCAGAGCGTCACAACCAAAACGGCGGTGCTGGGACCCAGGACCCTGGGAAGGGGCTGGGACAAGACACCTTCCAGGACCATCCTAGTGCAGTGCTGGTGGCCTGGAGACTGGACCCACGCTACTGTGTGACATAGGTAACTGATCTCCCTTTTTGAGCCTCAGTTTCCCCCCCAGTTCATTTGGGATGACACCAGTAACCTCACCAGCTCCCTCATGGGGAATCACGTGAGCCAGGCAGGGGCTGTGAAAAGCATAATCTCTGCTTATACGTAAGAATATTTCTGAATCCCAAAGTTGGAAATGGTCTCAGCTCCTGGGGAGATTTAGTGACCTTCCCCTGTCCTCCGCCATTTCTAAACCCTCCAGTGCCTGCTTCCCTCGTCAGATGCTGCAAGGACTTGTCCAAAGATCTCGGGAAGGCCTAGCCAATGTGCCAAGGCAGGAAAGACCTTTGGTGGTTGTCTGAGCCCCTCAAAGGGGCTGGGCTGCCTGCCCCGGATCACCCCGCACACCTGTGCAAAATGCAAAAACCCACTCAGGGGCTCGAATACAGTAGGGAGGGTGCAGTTTGGCAACAGTATCCTCGCCTCTCCTCTCCTGTCCTCTCCTCTCCTCTCCTCTCTTCTCCTTCCCTCCCCTCCCCTCTGCTCTTCTCTTCTCTCACTCTGTCACCCAGGCTAGAGTGCAATGGCACAATCATAGCTCACTGCAGCCTCAAACTCCTGGGCTAAAGCGATCCTCCTGCCTCAGCCTCCTGAATAGCTGGGACTGCCAGCGTGGCCCAGCCAGCAATGTTATTCTTAACCACTCCCCCAGCTGACTCTGCTCCACTGCTTTGGTTTAACTTCCCTCCTGCTTTCACAGATGGGGAGACTGAGGCCCAGGGCGGTGACTTGTCTAAGGACACCCAGCTCTGGGAATAGGACCCAAGTCCCCTGCCTCTAGCCCACAACAGCCTCTCCTGATAAAAGTCTGGGGTTTGTGGGGCTTTTCCTGCCCACTCTCCCGTGACCCTCATGCCCACAGGAGCTCCTGGGGAGCCAGCGTGATCTCAGCCTTCTGGGTGCCACGGTCCCAGGCTACAGGGTCCCCTCGGGCCCCAGCCCTCCAAGATGGAAGCAATACTTCCCTGTTGGCTCCTGCAGCCTGCTCTGTTTGTTTTCCAGACTCTCTCCTAATCCTCATAATCTTTGTACATCTTACCTGCTGCACACCTGGCGGCTTCCGCTAGCTTTGCCCGTGGGGAACTTCTCCCTGCCGGGCAACCAGGACAGCTGGGACCCTGGGTTGGGGGGCTTGATTTCTCCCTATTTTTCTTCACCCTCCCCCAAAGAAATCACTTTTGCCTTGCTTTGTCTTCTTTTTACATTCCGATCCCCCAAACTTCTCAACAGGTCCCTGTGCACCGGCCCTCTGTGTGGCAGGTGAGGGAAAAAGGAAGAGATAGGACCTTGTTGCTAAGGGCCTGCCACGTGCCAGAGACAAGCCACGCTGCTCTCCAGAAGCCTCGCACAGTCTGAGGTCCGAGGTCAATTACCCTCAGTTTGTAGGTGAAGCACCGGAGCCCCCGCGATGCAGGGGGTCGCTCCTGCACGATCACACAGCCAGCGGGAGACAGTTGCTGAACTTGAACCCGCACCGCCTCCGTCTCTGCAACAAATGATTTGTTGTTTACAGTCCCCTCTGTGTTTCATAAAACAATCCCAAGAAGTTCTTTTATCTGCGGAGAGAGGCAAAGAATAAAGAAAGTGCACGGCAGATGAGCGGCGGGCTCTCCGGTGATGGCTCCCTCCCCAGGTCCCCACCGCCCGCACCACCGCTGGCCAAGGAAACCCTGGTCTCACTGGGTGGTGGGGACTGAGGATGGAGGGAGAGGCCCCGGAGGAGGGTTTAGCAAGAAAGAGGCTAAGACAGCCTCGCTCCTAAAGAGCAGCGCGCAGGAGAGTGGTTCAGGCAGAGGGTCCGGGGGACTTTTTGGTGGGGAGGGGAAGTTGGAGAGACAGGTCTGGGGCAGCGGGCGAGAGAGAGCAAGGGGCGTCGGTGTAAACTCTATGGTGGTAAAATGTACAGCAGAGAACTGAGTGGGTGTGTTCACGGGGCCGGGCGGGCAGAGGGCTTGCGCAAGAACATTCTTAGCAGCTTTGTTCCTTGCAGCCCCAACTGCCCACCGATAGGACAATAAACACAGTGTGATGTTGTGTGTGCAGACAACGGACTATCACTCAGCAACCCCGTCTGAACCGGCACACGCAGCACGGGGGAACCCCGTGCACGATGAGCAAGCGTGTTCATCAAAAGAAGCCGAACACAGAAGAGCACACGCGGTGTGATTCCACTGACATGAAGTTCGGGAACGGGCAGAGACACGGGCCACTCGCGGCTGGAGGGGAGCGCCGTCGACTAGGAGGGCCCAGGCAACTTGCTGGGGAGCTGGAGACGGCACAGTCTGATGTGGGTGGGGAAGAGGGTGGGCGTGCACATGTGTGAGCCGCTGAACCGTGCACTCAAGGTTCGCGCATTTTACTCTATGCAAATTACGCCTCAGTTCTCTCAAAGAGAAAGAAAGAAATACAAGCACCTCAGAGTCACATTATATACACATTTGACTATCTGCACTTTGCCTAATGAGATTCGGAGAGAGAGAGAACTAGAAATAGCAATTTAAATAAGGTAGGGGGTGTTCCCTCCAGGAGCCTATTTCGGGAGTGTGAGGGCATGAGAGAGATCTGCCGTCCTCACGTCTGCCTCGGCTCCTGGGAGCTCTTCTTGCGGTCTGAACACTTCACCAAGAGTGTGGCTCCATCTGTCTGGTTTTTTTTTTTTTTTTTTTTTTTGAGTGGCCCGATCATACCTCACTGTAACCTCCAACTCCTGGGCTCAAGTAATCCCCCTACCTCAGCCTCCTGAATAGAGGGGGCTACAGGTATGTGCCACCACACCCAGCGAATTTTTAAAAAAATTTTTTTTTTGTAGAGACAGGGTCTCCCTGCGTTGCCCAGGCTGGTCTCAAACTCCTGGCCTCAAGTGATCCTCCTGCCTTGGCCTCCCAAACTGCTGGGATTACAGATGTGAGCCACTGTGCCCAGCCGGCTCCATCTTTAAAGATTCAATTCCTTTGTGCGGTGGGGAGGGGGCGCTGGTTAACATCAGCTGACTGGTACTTAACTGAAATCTGTTTTAACATTAAAGCCAAAACTGACAGCATAAGACTATCCTGAAATGACAATGTGGTCTCCAACATGGCACTTTCCTAAGATTTTTTTTTCCTACGATAACCTTGACCACGTACAATGCTTGCCTATTATTGCTGACTTTGGAACCAACCCTCAAATGTGACGTGACTCCACTCTGAAGAATTTGAGTATTTGAAAATTACTTTTTGGTTATTTCTTAGACCCTTGACCCTACTCTGAGACTGGACCTTGCAGACACGACTTTGGAAGCACTACTAGGGATTTCCTCTGGTGCCGACATCTCTGCCTCCCCTCCAGGAACCTGAGCTCTGGAGAAATGCAAGAGTCCGCCCATCCCACGCCCACCCCATCTGACCAAAGGTGCCCCCGCTGTGACATTCACACAGCTACTGCTGACTCTTCTACTTGTCACACTAACAGGGTGTGCGTTACTATTGATGTCCTTTATTTCCAGGCAAGTGTTTATACTCTTGCAACAGCCTGATAAGTAAAATCATCCAACGCTTGGAAATCAGGCAAACAGATAACTGGTGTCCTTCCAAAGTCAAATTAGAGCTGCATCTAACAAGCCCTCCTACGGGTCATCTGACACTCTCGGGGAATGTCACTTTGCTTGACTTATTATTTACTATCGATTGGGGCCCAGACTCTGCAAAGATAGCTGCTAACTGGTAGGAAACTGATAAGTTGCAAATTCTTTTTGTCTGGTAGAAGTGCAAATGATTTTTTTCCAGCGGAGAAGATAACCCTAAAGTTATGATTTTATTGTCCTATAGAGCATTTAACCAGTTTTGTATCTAACAATCTTATGAATATCCCAGAATTCTTGTCGTTGTTTTTACTGAATCTCTCTTCTCTCTCTCTATAGGCACATATCATTTTTTCACATCCATTGAACTAGCTTTACCACCCTGCTGGTTCTTTCATTAACAAGCTACAAAAAAAAAAAAAAATTGACATGTTCTCACTCTAGATTTCTGTAAGAACTGGGTATTTGATATTTTGAAAACTATAGTTTGCAAAGCTTTTCACAGTATCTGATTTCCCCTCATGCCAACCCTGCCCCTCTCTGTGTGACCCTGGGCAGGTCTTTCCATCTCTGGTCCTTTGTTTCTTTGGGAACAAAATAGGGGAGGTGGGGCTGGCCCCTCCAGCTCTGACGCACCATGCTTTCTAACTCCTCTTGCAGGGAAACGAGACTGGCACGATGCCATCCAAGAAGACGGATGCTGGACAGGACGACAGAGACCATTTGGGCCAAACTTCCTGCCTCCCACCCACTCTCTCATCTGGGTAGATGGAGAAAGCGAGGCTCAGAGAGGTTAGGTAACTTGCCCAAGGTCACACAGTGAGTTATGTATGGGCTGAACCAGTGAGATTCTGGCTCTACTAACTTCTTGAGTCTGGGGCTCGAGGGAGAGGCTGGCAGGTGGAGCGCTGGGCCTGACCCTTCAACCAAAGCGTCCCATTTGTATCTGTTTGATGTATGTCGATGTCACACAAGATTGCAAATGGAAAAGGAGTCCCCAAAGCTGGAAAGCCCTGGCTCTAGACCATCCTTTATCCGCCCATGTCCAGCAGCCTTCCCCTATCTCCTCTCTCCTCTTCTTCTCCTCCTCCCTCTGGCAAAATTCTCAGAGAACATAAATATGCTCATGAAAAGAAGCAGAGAGATGTGGCCAGCCGAGGCCCGAACACACTGGTCCCCAGTCTGGGACAGAGACACTTACTCTGGAGAAGAGTGTTCTCAGGGTCCAGGTGGACAGCAAGGAAGTGCACCATGCTGGCAGGTAATGAGCGCCCCGTCAGTGAGGATGAGTAAGACCAGATGAGCCATTCAAACGTTAACAGCAATTATCTCTAGATGGTGGAATTCTCGGGCTTGTGTTGCTGTTTTTTAAAATGTTGATAAAAGCCAATGATCAAACATTCACCATATGCCGAGTGTTTTTATGCGTATGTCATTAAAATGTTATAATAATCTGATAAGGCAGAATCTGTCGTTCCCGATTTACAGATAAGAAAACTGAGGGCCCCAGAGGTCAAGTCATTTCTCAAAGTCACGCAGCTAGGAAGCAGCGCGTTCAGAAACAGATCGGCGTGCTGCTTTCTCCGACCAACGCGCTGTTCTTTCTTCTTTGTGTTTTCCCAGCTTCTGGCAACGAACACGTGTTGCTTTCATAACCATGAAGAAGTCCTGCAAGGGACTGATTTTTAAACAGATCCCTCCCGCTCTGATGTTCGCCCAGCACCCCGTCCGCCGCCCCCCTCCTCACAGACGCCCGCCTTGCCGCCCCGCCCCCGCAGCAGCTGTCGCTGGGTAGGACGCTGCATGTCTGGGTCCTGCTGAGGTCTGCTCAAAGTGTTCCTGGCAAACCTCTGGCCCCTGGGGAAGTTCAGGGGGCAGGCCTGGAGAAGGAGAAGGGGAAGTGGGAAGGGATGTGAAACTTGGCCACAGCTTGGCGCCACTCCTGGCGCTGGGTGTCCCACAGGGGGCCCTGGGCGGAGGGCAGGAGCGTCCAGTTGGAGTTGACAACCGGAGGCAGGTGAGGCCAGAGCCCGAAAGGGAGTGGGCTGTGAAATCTGGGGGTCCAGGGCAGCTGGCCCAGGGGGCTGGACAACTGAGACAGGGAGGGAGGGAGATACAGAGACTAGGGGACACTGATTCATGACCCAAGAACGGGTGAATGGAGGGACCTTAACTCTTTGGGCCAGAGCTTGGGGGAAGGTGGGAGGTGGTGGGTTAGATACACCACCCAGGAGGGTCTTCAGTTCCAACCAGGGTTCCTGGATCCTGGCCCCCAAAACACAAGCAGCTGGGGAAAGGCTGGGGGTGCCAGAGCCAGCAGTGGGACCCAGTAGAGGGGGCCGTGGGGGCAGCCAGCTGCCCGTCCTCCGGTGGGGGCTGGGAAGAGCCAGGCGTGCAGAGGAGTGAGCAGGTGTCGCGCAGGGTGTTTGTGAATTCCTGTGTGCACGCACAGCTCCGCCATCTGGGGGAGAGGGTGCTAATTAAATAAGGAGCAGGCGCTCAATAAATATTTGCTTGATGAAATCGATCGTCTGTGGGAGTGTATGAAGGTGTGTGTCCAGCTGAGTGAGGGATGGAGTCTATTTGGGCATGGGTTGCGTGCATGGGAGTGTGCAGTGGGTTTCTGAGTCTGTGCACCATGTTTTGTACATGCTCGGACGAGAGGCTGTGCTCGTGTGTCTGCGTGTGATGAGACGGGCGAGCTCAGTTGCACGTGTGTATCCGTGTGGGGTCCCTGGGGCTGCATTGGGGGCGGACATCACGGGCCCTCGGGGCATGTGTGCGCTGGGGAGGGTGTGTATGTATCACGTGTGTACGGGATTCGAGGGTCTGAGCTGGGGGTGCGTGAGCACGTCCAGCCTGCCCGGGCCCTCCCGTGTCTCCGCAGTGCCGTCATGGAGGCCCCCTGGAGATGGCTGGCGGTCTGTGTCCTGGCTGTATCTCTGGCCTCGACGGTGACGCAGGATGTGTGCCGTGCATCAAATGGGAAGGACGGGGCCGCAGGGAAACCTGGCCGACCTGGGCGGCCAGGCCTCAAGGGGGAGCGAGGGGAGCCAGGTAAGCACCTCTGGACCCAGCCCCTCTGACCTTGGCCCGGCCTCCACGGCCGAGGCTTGGGGGTGGCACTGAGAAGCAGGAGTCCACCCGCCCCCCCCATGAAGCATTTCCAGTTTGCACTTGGCCCCAGGGGCTGAGGGGCCTAGCCTTCTCCCTGCACCATGTCCCCAGGCCCCCAGGACTCCACATTCCCTTGACTACCTGGATCTCCCTTCTCTGTCCTCACCTCCCTCCTCTGGAGAATGGGTGGCTTTGAGCAATGAGTGTGAAAGTTCTGGGAGCAATGCCCAGTCCTCGGTCATTGTCCAGTTACCAGATGATTAGGCCCCAGATTTTAGACTCAGGAGCCTCTGCCTTGCTGTGTGACCTCAGGCAAATTACTGACCCTCTCTGAGCTAAGTTTTATCTACAAAATGCAGAAGTATCCTTGCCTGACACATAGAAGGGACCAATTGACTGCAACTATCCTTTTTGCTTCCTTCCAGAACCCCCACCTCTGCCCCCACTTCCTTCTCCCCAACCCCTTCAGGCTCCAGAAACTCTCATGTTCTAGGGGAAAAAAAGGCTGGGGGTAATGGAAAAGGGAGGCTGTCATGACCAGAGTGGGAAAGGAAAGTCTCATGTAATCCCTCTGAGCCTCCCAGTCCATGGCAGACCAGAAGGATTGCATAGATGCTTGCACTAATTTGTGTCTGGGTATCCTACATGTGGTCCCCAAACCTGAAGAAATAGGATCAGTGGCCTGGAGGGGTGTGGAGGGCACAGCCATGGGCAGGAGTACAGCGGAGCAGCCAGAATGTCCTGCATTTCCCAGAACTTGATGCTTTCCCAAGTGTCTGTTCACACTTCTCTCCATTTTGCAGATGAAGAGGAGGCTCAGAGAGGTTGAGACACTTGCCCAAGGTTACACAGCCAGTCAGAATCAATGTCTTGAAGGCCCAGGCCCTTCCTTGCCCTCCATCTCACAGACACAGGGGTTCCAGGCCTCTCCCTGCGGACTCGTGGGCACTGGACTCTTGCTCCTGATCTGGTATTTCTCCCCACAGGGGCCCCTGGCATCCGGACAGGCATCCGGGGCCTTAAAGGAGACCAGGGGGAGTCTGGGTCCCCTGGAGCCCCCGGAAAGTTGGGCTACCCAGGGCCCACTGGCCCCCTGGGGAACCGTGGCATCCCAGGACCGAAGGGCATCAAAGGCAACCCAGGAAACATCAAGGACCAGCCACGGCCAGCCTTCTCGGCCATCAGGCGGAATCCACCGATGGGTGGCAACGTGGTCATCTTTGACATGGTCATCACCAACCAGGAAGGCCGGTACCAGAACAACTCGGGCCGGTTCGTCTGCGCTGTGCCCGGCTACTACTACTTCACCTTCCAGGTGGTGTCCAAGTGGGACATCTGCTTGTCCATCGTGTCCTCCCTGAGGGGCCAGGTCCGGCGCTCCCTGGGCTTCTGCGACACCAACAGCAAGGGGCTCTTCCAGGTGGTGTCAGGGGGCACGGTGCTCCAGCTGCAGCAAGGCGACCAGGTCTGGATCGAAAGGGACCCCGTCAAGGGCCGCATTTACCAGGGCTCCGAGGCCGACAGCATCTTCAGCGGCTTCCTCATCTTCCCGTCGGCCTGATCCCAGGCAGGCCCCCTCCCCAGTCTGGCCTCCCCCACTCCCCGCTGCGTGACCTGGCCCCCTCACCCCGGCTCTCTGGCTTCTATGTGCCGCTCTGTAAAATGGGGGTGCACTTCCTTTAGCCGCCCAAAGGGAGGGGGCTGGCTCCGAGAGCCCCTAGGACTCGCTGCCCCGCACTTGCTCCAAGAAGATTGTTTCTTAGATCTCTTCCCGCAATAAACGTCTGAGTCTGTGCTGCCCGACTGAGGGTGTGGTTGGCGCTCCGAGCACTGGCAGGGTGGGGTGAGGATGGTAGTGATCACTGAGTGCGTCAGAGGCAGGCTCATCTTCAGCATGTCACATGATTTTTGTGTTTAGCAGGTCCTAGCAGCCTCACCTGCCCGGGTTCAAGTCCTGACACCACCACTGCCTAGTTGTCTGGTCACGTGCATGTTACATAAGTTCCGTTTCCTCATCTGCAAGGGGGGACTGATAGCAACACCCACCTCACAGGATGGCTGGGAGCATTAAATGACTTAATATACAAAAATTGTAGAGCAGTTCCTGGTTCGTAAGAGCTTTGGGGTTTTAGCTATTATTATATTCTGTTTAATCTTTACAACCGAGCTCTGAGGTGGGTATAAGGACCCCACTTTACGGATGATGAAACCGAGGCGGGGGCCAGGGGAGCGTAAAGCCCCAGGTCAGTATCTAAGGGAAGGATCTGGGGCTTGAACCTGCGTCTTACTGAGGCCTGAGCCTGTGTGCTTAACCCCCACCCTTGCCGGCCCCCCAGCCTCTACAGCTGCACTTGACAATCACGCAGTTGCTTTGCCAAGCCTGGGCCAGGAGGGCGGGGGCAGGAATCGGGGCGGGGAGGCAATCGGCCCCAGGTACCCCGCAGTCCTCCTCAAAGCTAGGCTTCCTGCGTGCAGCCCTGGGCTTCCACCCTGGCGAGCCTGGTGGGCCTCCCGCCTGGGCTGGCGGCTGGGAGGACCTCGAATGTTTACGGTGCATTCCCGGGGTCCAGCTCAACCCACCTGGGAGCCGCTCCGAGGCAACAAACCACCATGTGAGGAAATTAGGAGCTCAGTCCTGAACATGCTAAATGTCCTATGAGTTTTCCCAAAGGAAGCCGGTTTTATCTGTGTGCTGTATACACACACACAGAGTCACACACACACATGCACATACAGACCTCCCTTGGGATGCACGTGGACCCACATTCCTGGACCGAGACTCATCGGCTCCCCCAGAGATGCCCTCCCCCAGAACACACCGTGCACACCCTTGGACATGCACGCTAGCTGCCCCTTCACACCCACAAGACACACTGCGCAGCCCTGGGCTCTCTTCCCTCCGGTGTCTGCTCTGCCCCCGCTCGAGCCGCCCACCCAGAACACACCCCACGGGCTGAGGAAAGAGACAGATCTTTGGGCGCCAACTGTGTGCTGGACATTCCAGAGCCACTGGTGCCTCAAGTCCCCGCAGAATAGATGAGGACACTGGGGCTCAGAGAAAGGAGCCACCGACCCAAGGTCACACGGCCAGAAAAGGGCAGGGCCTAGGTCTGAACCAGGTCTGCCTGGCCCCAAGGGGTGGCTTCTTTCGTTGCAATGGGACTCAAGGAAAATGTCAGGGGCGGCGGCCCCGCAGGAGCAGAGGAGGCCAGGCTAGTGGAATGGTGGGTGCAGGGAGTGCCCGCTGCCCCCTCACCCAGATCTTACTCACATCCGCCCCAGCCCCGCTCAACAAGGCAAAGTTCTGGTCCTTGCGGGAAGGGGCAGAGCCAGAGCTGGGCCAGGAGGGAGGGGCAGGGGACGGCTGAGCGCGGGCCGAGGCTGCCACCTGCTGGACAAGCCAGGCCAGGTGCAGACAAGGTGAGGAGGGAGAACAGAGCGCACCAGCGGGCTGGGTAGCTCCCACCCCCATACTGCTGTTCTCGGGCCTCTGCCTGCCGGGACTCCCAGGGTCAGTGCGTTCATGACCTTGACCTTGCCTCAGGCTCTGCAGCCCCACACCCCAGGGTGGAGGTACAGATGGGCAGACTGAGGCCCTGAGGGTCTCTTGGAGAGGCGGGGCAGGGCTGGGCTCTGAGCTGCCGGTTCCTGGCACGACATGCATGCACGGAGACCTAGCCACCGCCCTGCATGGAGCTACAGGAAGCCCCCATTTCACAGAGGGGGAACCAACACTCAGGGAGGTCCCATGGGTGGCAGGCGTGAGGTCAAGGTCGGGACCCTCTGCTGCCTGGCAGCCCCTTGGTTCCTAGAGTCTCATATGAGAAGGGGTGGGGGGTGGCTTCCCTCTGCTCCGCAGCCTGGTCCTGACTGACAGCCCCTCACCAGCCCCGCAGGCTCCAAGCCCAGAGGCCAGGGGTGCCGGGATGCAGGCAAGCAGGGGGTGATGGCAGCGAAGGTGGGACCATCGTCGAAGGAAGAGGTGCCAACCCTCGAAGCCAGACCCCCAGTGTACAGAAGGGGAGACCGAGGCCCAGGGCCAGGGCTGTGCTGAAGACCTCGGGGATGGAGTGACAGGACTGGAAGGAGAAGCCAGGCCTGACTCTGCAGCCAGGGCGGCCTGAGCACCGTGGCAGCTGTGACCATCAGAGCCGGGCCATCCTGGGGGTCCTCCAAGTGTGGCCACTGGAATGGAGCACATGGAAGTTTCTAGAACAAGGCCTACCACTTGACAAGTGAGTGTGAGGCTTGTTTCTGGGGGCAGCTGAGCAGAGAGGTCAGAGCAAAGCTTTGGACACCAAGAGACCACTCAGTGTGTGGCTTTGAGCAAGGGCTCACACCTCCCTGAGCCTCAGTTTCCTCATCTGTAAAGGGGGGTAATAACGTCTTTCCAGGGACGCTGTGAGGAAACTGAGTCTCAGGCACAGCAAATGCCAACATCGGGCATTAGATGGGCTGGACCTGATTCTGGGGGACGACTATGCCATGGGGGCTTGTGTTCACACGTGCGTGCGCGCGCGCACACACACACACACTCCCTTAACCAGATGCCGGGGCAGTCAGTGGACATTTCCTCATTTCAGACACCCATGACTGGGAGGGGGGCTGTGGACAGGGCTGTCACTGTGGTCAGCCTGGCTCAGCACCCAGAAGAAAGTGTCAAGTCAGGACAATCTGTGGGAAAGGGGATGTGGGATCGGGGGAGGGGAGGGGAAGGGGGCCCAGCCCGCTCTGGGCCATCCCTGCTCTGTCCTCTCCGACACGGCGGTGTCCTCCTGCCCAGGAGAGGGGAGGCAGGTCTGAGGACCTCTCTGTGATCAGACCAGAACCGCCACGCCCAGCGAGGCCAGGACCCCTGCCCAGGTAAGGGCAGACAGCAGTTTTTCCTGCCACCTTCCTGAAACATGGTGCCAGAGACAGCCTGGTCTGTGAGAGGAAGGAGCGTCCCCACTCTCTGCTGGACCTGGAGCCCCCATGCAGCCATGGGGGGACAGGGAGCTGGGCTCCTGAGGGCTGAGGAGCGTGGGGAGCGAGGGGCAGGGTGGGCGAGGGGCTTGGGGGGCCAGCTCCGCTCTCTCCCACCCTGCTCCTTGCCCAGGACGGACATGGGGCCCAGCTGCCGGCCCCACCTTGGACTAAACCTGCTGCTGCTCCTGCTGGCGCTGCCCCTCGGGGGCCAGGCCGACACAGGCTGCTACGGGATCCCAGGAATGCCAGGCCTGCCCGGGGCCCCCGGGAAGGACGGGCACGACGGACTGCCGGGGCCCAAGGGGGAACCAGGTGAGTCTTCTGGCCTGCTTGGGGGTTGGGGTCTGGGGCTGACCTGGGGGCAGGGGACAGCAACTTGACGGCAGGAAGTGGTGTCCTGCTGCCCTGCCTGCCCCCAAGGCAGAGTCTGAGTCCCACGCTGGGTCTGGCTTCCCTTTCGCAGAGCTCAGGCCTCGGGTCTCCCCCAAATGACCTGGGCACCCTCCCTGAGGTGACCTTGAACTTGGACCCATGCACCTCTGGGCTCCTCATTTTCTTCATCCGATAATGTGCATAATAGTGGGGCGTAAGAGCACCTGCCCCGGCAGTGGCAGGGAGTTTCCCAGGAGATAGGACTGCGAACTCTCCAGTGCTTGGCTGTGACGTCATGACCACGCCCCCACCACTCGCCGTGCACCAACACCTGGGAAGGTGGACCCACGCGGTGAATAAGACTTCCCTCTACCTGAACCTGTGCAAGTTACTTAACCTTGCAGGGCCTCAGTGTTCTCCTCTGTACAATGGGGAGATGATGGTACCTACTTCCCAGGGGTTCTGTGAGCATTGAGTTTACGTACAAAACCATCCTGAGCACAAGGTAGATACAGGTGTAGGCCATTGCTATTGTTTTGCTCAGAGGCCTGTGCTCGCCTCCTTCCCCAGGATCGAGCGTAGTGAGAGGGTGGGGAGTGGGAAGTCAGGATCATGGTCTCGGAATCTTCCGTGGGAAACCCACGGGCGAGTCCTCGTGCGACAAAAGGGGGCTGAGGACGTGGGCGGCTGGTGCTGAGGCCAGAGCTGGAGTCCAGGGGTGTGTGTACCTTGTCTGTGAGTGAGACCCACCATCTGGAGCCAGCTTGGGTGAGCCTGGGGTGGGGCAGGGCAGAGGGGACGGGGGTGGCAGAGGCAGGTGGAAGAGGGAGGCCAGTGGAGCAGAACGTCTTTAGGAGTTTTGCCGCCGTCATCTTCCCCCCGGCAATAGAAAGGGACTTTACCAACATTCTGGAAGGAATTCTCCAATTCAGGGTGAGCCGACTGAGGCTCCCAGGTCTGCCATTTTAGGGACCTGTGCTGCACTCCAGCTGTCTCACTGCCCAGGGTGGCTGACGGCCACCAATGATTGAGCCCCCAAGTACCAGGCACAGTTTCAGTTTTACAAATGAGAAAACTTAGGCCACAATCCTTTGAGCATGTGACTGACTCCCACTTTGCAAATGTCAAAGCTGGCATTCAGGGAGCTTGAGCAACTCGCCCAAAGGCACACGGTGGAGCCCTGTCCAGCTCCAGACACCGCCCCCCATCCTCTCAGGCTCCCTCCCCATTGCTGAAGATGTCATGAAGGGTGAGACACTGCTCTGCTCAGCATCACTGCCAGCCACCGCCACGACCTGACGTTCCTGTGCTGTGCCCAGCACTGCGCTCAGCCCTCTGCACACATCCTCCCACCCGCTTCTGGCAGCGGCTCTCTGGGACCTGTCCTAGCACACCTTTCTCTCAAATAAGCCAACACAGGCTCGGGGAGCCGAGGCCACCCGCCCAGGTCACGCAGCCTGAAGCCCAGGTCTGCTGGGTCCTGATCCCATAGTCCTAACTCTGGGACCTACCAGGTCACAGCCATAGAGAATCTGTCATGAATGGGTCTGCACAGACACCCAGCCCTGTGGAAATGGGACGAGGAAAGGAAACATGAGGGCTGGCAGGGGTTGTCATGGAGGGCTTCCTGGAAGAGGAAGCTGGAGTCGAACCTTAAAAGATGGGTGTGGTTTAGACGAGGGGGGAAGGATCTCACAGGGCCTTGGGTCACCAGGGCTGAAACAGAATCAGATGCTCCACCTGGGATTCAGCCAGACTCGTGTTGAGTCTGGACTCCACCTCATCTGGCTGCGTGGCCTTGGGCAAGTCTCTGACCTCAGTTTCCTCATCTGTACCACAAGGGAAGTTGAACAGGCCAGCTGTGGCAGGGCTGAAGTGGGCCGAGTGGGGCTGGGGTGGGCTGGAGAGAACAGCCTCCTTCCTGGGGCAGCGACTGTTCCGCTCCTTCCAGCAGTCCCCACATGCTAACACCGGCCTGGGGTGGCCCCATATCAGGAACGGATGTAGGTTTTAGGGGACTCTGATGCCTATACAGTGTTGAAGGTCCTCTTTAAGGAAAATAATACAAGATGATACAGACCCTTGATTGCACAGGTGGGGCTGGTTACAAAATCTACACATGTGACAAATTATATTAGAACCCCCCCCCACAGACACACACGCATGTGAAACTGGTGACACCGGCCCCAGCTCTGTGCACTGCGCAAATGTCAATTTCCCGGTTTTGATATTGCACTTCAGTTTTGCAAGATGCGCCACTGGGGAAAACCAGGTGAAGGGTACGTGGGACCTCTCTGTTCCTTTTTTCCCCAACTTTCTATGACTCTATAATTATTGCAAAATAAAAAGCTGAAAACATATAAATACAAAATTAGGCAAAAGGCTTTGAAGGGGCTAAGGCTTAAGCTTTGTCAGCTTCCAAGGAAATCTCTCTCTGACCAATCTTCTGATTTTCTACAAGAAGGAAGGAGAAGCTAGACTTTTAAGTGAGTTCTGAATGTGTTAACTAGGGCTGTAATTAAAAACTTAAAGACACTGGGCAGGCCAAATGAAGCTATCTGTGGCCACGTGCCCTCTGTGCCTGGCTGGCAGCCACAGCCATCAGCCCATTCTCTGAGGTTCCGTCCAGCTCTGACACCTCCTGATGCTGTCTAGTCCTACCCTCTCTGTCGCAAATGTGGAAACTGAGGCCAAGAGGCAGGGCAGTGCGTTAGACGAGGTCAGAGGTCAAATCTGTGGCAAGGCAGGACGTGATCTCCCTCCCCTCTGGCCAGAGCCTTGCTCTGCGCACTGCTCCCAGGTCCATCTGTGGGAAGGAAATTCCAGAGACCAAACACCAGTGGTGGCTTCCCTGGAGGACACCCCAGGGTCCCTCTTCCCTGTCCCCTGCCCCATCGCTTTCTTCCTGCCTGCTCTGTCTCCAGGACTCCCAGCCATTCCCGGGATGCGAGGACCCAAGGGGCAGAAGGGAGAACCCGGCACACCTGGCTATCCTGGGAAAAATGGCCCCATGGGCCCCCCTGGGCTGCCCGGGTTTCCCGGCCGCATGGGGCCCCCCGGGGAGCCCGGCGAGGAGGGCAGGTACAAGCAGAAGTACCAGTCGGTGTTCACGGTCACTCGGCAGACCGCCCAGTACCCAGCGTCCAACGGCCTGGTGAAGTTCAACTCGGTCGTCACCAACCCGCAGGGGGATTACGACACGAGCACTGGCAAGTTCACCTGCAAAGTCCCCGGCCTCTACTACTTCGTCTACCACACGTCGCAGACGGCCAACCTGTGCGTGCACCTGTACCGCAGCAACGTCAAGGTGACCACCTTCTGCGACCACATGTCCAACAGCAAGCAGGTCAGCTCGGGCGGCGTGCTGCTGCGGCTGCGGGCGGGCGAGGAGGTGTGGCTGGCCGTCAACGACTACAACGGCATGGTGGGCACCGAGGGCTCCGACAGCGTCTTCTCCGGCTTCCTGCTCTTCCCCGACTAGGGCGGGTGGCGGGCCCCGGCCCCACAGGCCGTCCGCCCACCGCTTCCCTGCATGACCCACTGTGCTGGCCACGCTCTGCTCCCTTGCTCAGGGCCCTCTGGCCACCTGATGGACTCTTCCTCCAGGAAGCCCGCCCTGGCCCCCACCACGAGCTCTCTCCCTCTTTTGAGCTCCTTCCGGAGTCACTGCTTGTACGATCCCTTTGACACGTGACCAGCACCTTCTGGTACTGTTATCAGGGTTTTCTTTCAGGTCTTGGAAGAGGTGGGGAGATATATAAATAAAAAATTAAATCAATAGGTATGCACGGCTCAGATTCCTCACTGCCCAGTCCTTGACCATTACATCTTCGACTTGGCCTCTGCCGCAGCTGTCTGTGGGTGCCGGGCTCAGGGCAGCTAGTCGGTGCCCATGAAAGCTTGGCTGCCAATAACTGAGACACCCGGTGCCATTTGGCCCCATGGGACAGAGATGTTCAAGTGTGGTTACAGGCCGCCAGTGGCCCCCAAGGGGTCACCTGCTGTCACTTGTTTGGGGAAGGGACACTGCTGTCATTAAAGGTAACCAAGCTCACAGGCAACGGGAGTGAGTTTGAATTCCTAGGCCTGTGCTGAATTTGGGGAGCGCTTGCCACACGAGGGCTTTGGGCTCAGGTGAGCCCAGTTCAGGCAAAGACAAGATGTGCAATGAATTTGCGCTGAACGGAGGAGGAAACTGGGGAGAATTAATGAATGCACATAAGTGGGTAAATGAATGACTAAAAGCAGAGCAAATGAGCGTGTGGATAAAAAGTCGTGATGCTAACATTTATTGAGGACTTACTATGCACCAGGCATTGTGCTAAGTGTTTACATGCATTAACTCATTTAATGTTCCTCTCAGTGAGACGTGAGACAGAGAGAGAACTGGCCCCCAGATGTTTGACCCACCCTGAATAACTCAGAGACTCTGGGACCCTCCCAGGAGATCATCTAGAACTACTGCTGCCCACAAGCTGTTAAGTTTTACTGTGACATTAATGATGGTCAGACTCAGCCACCGTGATCCTTGTGGATAACCAGGGAGGCCCAGTGTCTGATGTTTCTGGTGCAAAAAGACAAAAGTGTAACTTTCCCATGCAGACTTCAGGCCCAGGCTCAGAGCCCACTGAAACCCAAGGCTCACTCAGGCCTGGGAGGACCCGGCCCATCCTGGCTGCCATCACAACTCGGTTCCTCAAAGCCCCGTGGAGTCACCGCCGACAATGGCCGGCTGCAAGAGCAGCTGCCCTAGCTGAGATCTGCAACCACCTCCGTCCACTTTGGCTCCTCTGTTGGGGAAAGGGGCTGTGGCACACCTCCCTGCCTTCGCCCATGCTGTCCCTTCATCCCACGGAGCCCCAGCCCACTCACACAAATCCCCCATCCACCTGGATAACACACTCAACTGCCAGGAGTCCACACAAAGGTCACCTCCTCCAGGAAGCCTTCCCCGAGTCTCCCCTTTGTGTCTCCAAAGCACCCTCCATAGATTTGACCACAAATTCTTAGAGCCCAAATCTGGCAGCGAATAAAATGAACCTACCAACTTATCTAAAATAAAACAAAACGAACAAAACCAGATTTCTGGACCCAAGGCTGTTTCATAAAAGTTTGGCAAAGACAGGCGTGGGGGTGAGTGGGCAGTTTGCAGGGGAATCTGATGCACACGGCCCACCTGCCGGCTCTCGTGCACTTGTCCGCTGACAGGTCTGCGTCCCCACTGCACTGCGCGCATCCTTGGGGGTAGGGCCCCTTGGATACATGACTGGCACGTGGTAGTGGCCCGAGAAATGTGTGAGATGGGAAGGGGGGGACACGGAGACGCACACACACACACACACAGAGGGAGCGCGGGAGGCAAGGGCCAAGGGGCCTGGCTGGAGGCCGAGTCTGGGTGCGTCTGGTGGGGACAGGGCCCGGGGCGCCGGGCATGCGCGGCAGTGTTCACAGCTCTCCTCTACCAGCCAC
The DNA here is from genome assembly GCA_963574885.1 of Lepilemur ruficaudatus. NCBI lineage: Eukaryota > Metazoa > Chordata > Mammalia > Primates > Lepilemuridae > Lepilemur > Lepilemur ruficaudatus. The sequence goes on along the minus strand of CAUYRT010074388.1, from coordinate 21,474 downwards.
TTAGCAGTCCACCCGGCAGCGCCGCAAGTGATACATCTGCCTTCTCATTTCTCCTTTGTTTAAAAAATCAATACACCGTGTATGGAGGCCACAGTGTCAGATCAGAAACCTGCACTTCGGAAACGACAATTTCTGTGCCATCTTTATTTTCCATAATTGTTTCCTTGTTGTTCTCTCTTCGTCAGGAGAGGCAGGCGTTTGGAAACGCCAGCTTGGCCGCTGTGCCGAGGCGTGGTGGGCAAGGGTCCCGCGGAGCAGGAGAGCGGGGTGGGGTGCGGCAGGGACCAGAACAAGACACCTCAAACTGGCCAGGAATCTCTTTCAGATGAGGAGGTGAGGGATCTGGGTTTCTTTTTCTACTCTTTGTAGGGACCCCTCTCTATCAGAGAGGCAAGCCAGCAACTTTCTGGGTACAGAGACGAGCTGACTCCCACTCGGGGGTCAAGGCCCAGGGACCCCTCAGCTCCTGGTGCCTGCGCCATCCGGGCACAGCTCCTTTGCTCCCAGGCCGCAAGGATCCTGTCACATAAATAATACTGTTGCTGCATTTGCACGGGGTGCCTGCCAAGGGGGGGTCCTGGACACGCAGGGTCACAGCACGGGCCCCGCCGCAGCCCCGGGAGATCGGTGCTTGGGCCTCCGACTCATTGACTGTAGACCAGGAAAGGGAGGGCAGTAGATGTGCCTGAGGCCCCGTCGTCAGGGAGAGGCAGAGCTGGGAGTCAAACTCCAAACTTCCAAAGCCCAGGCTCTTAACCCACCTCTCCGCCGCTGCCTGTTCTTAGCCTCACTGCCTCCGCCCCAAGTTCAAGTTGATCTTTCCCCATTGCCATCAGCCACTAAGGAATTAGAGGCCCAGGCCCAGGTGGCCTTGGGAACCCTCAGCTGGACCCCTGGACCTGCGACCGGCTCACTCCCTTCTCCTGCCCCGGAGCCCACTGCTGTCTCCTCTGCTCTGCGCCTGGCCTGGTCCCTTTCGGGCTGTAGCTGGCTGAGCCCAGAGACCTTCTGGTTTTATAAACTCGTATTCTCCTCCCCCATCGCCCACTGCAGTGAACAGGTAACATCCACCTGTCAGCATCCACTAGGACGTCCTACCTCCACACAAGGGTGTGAAGAGGGGCCCTCCAGCTCCCGGGGCTTGCGGGTAGCCCTCCCCGAGGGGCATCACACTGCCCGGTCGCAGCCACGGTGACAGGGCTGATGTCTAGTGCCAGGAACGCCCGGCTTCGAGTCCTGCATTGGCCACTTACACGCCGTGGGCTCCAGCCGTCACTGCTTCTTGGGATGTTTACCAGAGGAGCAACAAAGCCTTGTGTCATTCAATGTTCAACGCCAGTCTCCCCCAGCAGCAGGGAAGTGCCACAGGGACAGGCACCATGGCTGCTGTGTTTAGGGTTCGCTTTCCAGTGCCTTGCACACAGAGGCTAACAATAAATGTTTGTTAAATAATGACTCGCCCCCTGGGCCTCAGTTTCCCCATATATAACATGAGGGGGATGGGCCGAGGCCACTCGGCCTGTCCAGCCCTAACTTGGTGCAATTCCAGGACCCACAAGAAGCAACAGGCCCCTGCCTCCGTCCGGAAGCAGAGGGAGAGTATAAATAAATAACAAGCACATTTAAAATTCATTATTAGATTGTTTTCTAAGAACAGGGAAAGAGCAAGGGTACAGAGGGGAAGGAAGCAGAAGAGACGAGCCCAGAAAGGGGAAGCCTGGGACATGAAGTGACATGAGCAATTATAATAGCATGTGCACAGCACTTTACAGTTTAACCCCCCACACACACCCTTTCTCCTCCATCATCCCGTCCATTATCCTCCCAGCGGCCCGTGCGATCTGCAGAGCAGGCAGGCACAGTTATGGTCCCATCGCATAGCCGAGGAAATTGGGGCTCCCCGGGTTCCCCTGGGTGGGAACATTTAGCTGGTAAGTAGCAGAGTCGGAATACGAATCGAGGTCTCTGACTCCAATCCTGAGCTCTGGCACCAGGCCGGCCACACTATCATCACTGCGGGGCACCCCTCCCAAACCCCCCATCCTCGCCCCGGAGAAGATCATGAGGTCAGAGGGCCTTGGGGACAGGCTGCCAGCTGCGGACGCTCCCCCAGGACAGCCTGTCCTCCCACAGCTGCTGAGTCGGCGGAGCCAGACTCGCCCCCCACCCTCCCGTTTACAGTAAAGCCCTCTGGGCTGCGGAAATGGGACCTGAAACTGCCTGAGGGCAGCAGGGTGGGGAGACAGGGGGTGACGGAGAGGGGACCGTCAGGAAAGCCCTTCCCGCCTCTGGAAAAGAGAACTTCCGCTTTGGACAGAGGGCAGCCGGCCCTGGCTCCTGTTCCCACCGCCAGCCAGGCCTGCAGCTTCGGAGGACGCGGCTCCCCAGGTGAGCACGGGGCTTGGCGCCTGGGGGACTGGCCGGCCCAGCCAACATGGCGGAGGGTGGAGATTCCCTAAGTGGAGATTACCCATCGCATCCCTGGTCCGGAGTCACCTTGGGTGACTGGCAGTGCAGACAGCTGCGCCCGATCCCACCCCCGTGGGATCAAGCTGGGGGGGTACAGGGGGGGCGACGCTGCTGCTACCCAGGGCCCAGGCGATGGGCAGCCAGCCTGTGACAGGAGCCTGCAGCACAGGCCTTTAGGAGCTCACACCTGAGCTGAGCCCAGCTGCTGCCTTAGTCTTGGTCGTCTTGGGCAAGTGGCCTAACCTCTCTCAGCCGGAGACCCCTCTGGGGACAACAGAACCTCTCAGGGGTGCTGTGGGCCCTCCAGATCAAGCTCACCGAGCAGTCGGTGGATTTCCTGGCTCAAAATCTGTCAGTAAAGCAGAGGCAGAGGCGGGATTAGAACCCAGGCCCCCTCCATCCAGCCCAGCGCTTCGCCAACACCTGCTTCTCTCGCCTCCTCGCGTCTGCTGGGAAAGCCCAGCTGACTCTACTAAGGAAATAAGTGACGTGCAGGTGGAGCCGTGATTGGTTATTAGGCGGCACTGCATGAACGCGGGGTTGTTTGCACAGCGGGGGGACGGGACGGGCCCGCGCCGGGGAACTCACGCCTTCTGTGTGCCGCCTCGTCTAATCCTTCCGGCAACCCTGCCAGGCGAAACCAACATCGCCAAGAGGCTCAGAGAGGTTAAGGCATTTCCCTGAGGTCACGCAGCCAGAAAGCAGCAGAGGGGGACTTTTAGGCCAGGTTGGCCTGACTGCAAGCTGGGGGGAGAGGGACTGCTGGGGCTGGAAGGAGCTGGAAGGTGGGAGATTGGGGGTGGGGGACGTGAGGAACGAGGCTGATGGTGATGGCGTTTGGCAGAGGCCGTGGGTAGCCAGGCTGGATGGTCAGACTGGGTGAGTTTTATGTCCCACTCCAAGTGTGAGACTCACTGGCCCCTGAAATGGGCTAGAACCGAGATCTTCCCTCTTCCCCACCCCACTTCCCCCACAAGCCCGAGTCCCATCTGGACCTGCTCCTACCCGCAGCTGCTTGGAGCTCTCCACCCCTCGAACTGAAAGAGTCCCTCCCGCTGAGCCCAGCCTCCCAAAGGGGCTGAACCCTTTTTCACTCCTCTAACCATCTTCCTTCCTGTCTAAAGACTCAGGAATTCCTGGATGATGGTGACAACAACAAAATAGCTAATATTCATTCAGCATTCCCAACATGCCAGGCTCTGCTGCAAGCCACAACTCACCTGTCCTTGTGCCAGCCCTGTGATGGAGAGATTAGCATTGTCCCCATTTTACAGAAGGGTAAACTGTGGCCAGAGAGCGGAGGTGACTTTCCCAAGTCCCTTGGCTAAGAAGTGGCAGAGGCCCAATTTGAACCCGGCCAGTGTTTATTTCCTTGTGACACTACAGGCCTCCACCACCAAGTCAATGTCTGCCACCTAACAGCAGCAGCAATGATCGTGATGAGGGCCACCTTCACGAGCAATGACCATGTAGCCGGCGCTACTCTTAGTATGCCCCATGCCTTCGTCCTTTTACCAGGCTGTCTGTTCCAAAGCCCACATTGTAACCACCAGGTACAGTGGCCTCTTAACATAACACTGAGTTTCAAGATCCAGGGGGTGTGGGTTTGACTCCTAGCCACACAGGAGCTGTGTGACCTGTATGGAGGTTCTTGCCCTCTCTGATCCCTAGTTTCCTTCTCTGTAAAAGGAGAGAGTAAGAGAGCTTTCTCAAAGGGCTGTCATGAGAATCAAATTAGATGAGATAATGGCACGGAAAGCATTTGGCCCAAAGCCCGGCCTGTAAGTGCCCAACTGATTCAAGTTGTCAGATTGTCGTTATGTAAAACCTCCAGCAAGAGTGAGAACTGATGCTGATTCAAAGATAAGCAGGGTCACGCCCTGAGCCACCCTCTCTTCAGATGACAGAGCCTAAACTGGTCACCAGCAGACACAGGTCACGGTCATCTTCATGGCTTCCTTTCCTTGGTGCCCAGCACGGGGTCTGGGCTTTAAGTTTAACTCAGGGCTTTAAGCAATGAATTGGCCAGACTAGGTGGAGGCTGCGGCTGATTCTCAGAGCATACGGGCCAAATATCAGCAGGTTTTTATGGTCCCAGGGAGCCCTCGTTGTGCCAGATTCTGAGGTCAGCGCAGCCAGCAGGAGGCAGAGAGGGCAGGGGTTTGGCCACAGCCCTGCCATTAACTCAGTGGGTGGCTTTGGGTAGGTTCTCATTTATGAGCCTCAGCGTCCTCACCTGCAGGATGGGAAATTCATCACAGCCCACTTGCCCGGGGTGTCGGGAGGATCTGACAGCAGCTGCAGTCGAGAAGCAGTAGCAGCGACAAGTGCAAACTAGTGTTTCATGATTCTTTCCCATCCTTGAAGGGAGGATGGGAAAGATGTGGGTCTGGCAAAAGTGGAATAGGCTGCCTTGATAGGTAATGAGCTGCCCGTCACTGAAATGATACAAGCCCTGGGTGGAAGAGCCCTGGGTGGAGATGTTATTGAGGAGACTTAAGAATGGGCTGAAGGGTCCTGAAAAAGTTAAACATAGAATTACCGTAAGACTGGCAATTCCACTCCTAGGTATACACCTGGAAGAATTAAAAACAGGTTCTCAAATCCCTGCGCCTGCTCGTTCACAGCAGCACCAGCCACAACCGCGAAAAGGTGGAAACGTCCCAAATGTCCGTCCATGACGAGTGGACAGATAAATTGCGGTATATTCTGTGAGTGGAAAAACACCAACTGTATGTTCCTGTGCTCTCACATTGCAACAACCAACACAGAAATCTGTGGCCAAACGTGTGCGGGGTTTTCCCCACCAACAAGCACACAGCGAATTCTGCCATTGACACCAGCCACCTGGAGAGAGCACGGACCCCGCAGGTGGAGGGCTCAGTCGCACAAGACTGTCCCCGCTTCAGACACCAGCTGTAAGTTCAGACCCCTGAACTTCTGACCGACTGACTTCAAGTTGGGGTTCTCACGGCCTCCACTGTGGGTTTGATTCATTTGCAGAAGCATCTTACAGAACTCAGGAAGCGCGTATATGGTTCATTATAAACGATATCACAAAGGATACAGATGACGAGACGCGTAGGGCCAGGTATAGGAGAAGGGGCACGGAGCCTCCACGCCCTCCCTGGGCAGGCCACCCTCCAGCCCCTCCACGTGTTCCCAGCCCTTTGGGGGTTTTGTGGAGGCTGCACGACACAGGCATGATTGATCGAACCACTGGCCACTGGTGATCAACTTAACCTTCGGCTCTCTCCCCTCCCCAGGGATTGGGGGTGGGGTCGAAAGTCCTGCCTTGGTCTTTCGGGTGAGCAGCCCCCATCCTGAAGCTGCCTGCCTGCTGCCAGCCACCAGTCAACTTATTGGCATAAAAAAATACATCACTGTGGAGATTCTAAGGATTTTAGGAGTTGTGTGCCAGGAAACAGGTTGAAGACCAAATATGTATGTTACAATATCACAAATATCCATACAATGGATTATTCATCCATAAAAAGGAATGAAGGACTGATACATGCTCAGCATGGATGAACCTGGAAGATATCATGCTAAATAAATCAGGCACAAAAGGTCACACGTTGTATGATTCCATTTATATGGAACATGCAGAACAGGCAAATCCATAGAGACAGAAAGAAGATTCGTGCCTGTCAGGGGCTGGGGAAGGGGGATGGAGGAGAAACTGCTCAATGGGTAGAGGGTTTTATTTTGTGGTGATGAAAATGTTTTGGAAGTAGACGCGGTGGTTGCACAACACTGTGAATGCATTAAATGCCACTAAAATGGTCAATTTTATGTTACGTGAATGTGGCCTCAATTTAAAAAAATGAACAACAGGCTGAGGGTTGGACTAGGTGAGTTTTCAGGCCCCTTCTGTCCTGAGAATTAGTGCCATGGGACGCTGGATCGAGACAGCCACCGGCTCCTTCCCTGTTCTCTGAGATTAAGCAGGGGCCAGCGCTGCCCTCTCGCCAGAGCAGGGAACTGAGAATATCCCACCGGCAGAGCCTAGTGCACTGGCAGTGATGTTGGCTTCATCCCTTCCTGTGTGACCCGAAGCAAGTGCCTTGGCCTCCCTGAGTCTTTCGGTGTCCTCTCAGGTGTAGAAATCATAGCCGCTGCCAGGCAGGGCTGCCACGCAGGGCTGCCACGCAGGACTGCCACGCAGGGCTGCCACGCAGGGTGGCCACGTAGGGATGCCATGCAGGGCGGCCACACAGGATGCACAGGGGCCACTGTGTGAGCAGCACCCTGGATTCAGAGGCTCTCATGGACAAGAACACCCGGAATAAAACCCAAACCTCACAGCAGCCCCCACCTGCCCCTCCAGCCTTACCTCCTGTCACCTTGGCCCCTCACTCCCCTCTCTCCATCCCTCACCCTCCTCTACTGTTCCTTCCTCCTGGGAAGTTCTCACCCAGCCCCTTCTGAACCTTCAGCTCTCAGCCTGAACGTCACTTCCTAGAGAGGCCTTGCCCGTGGAGAAAACTTTCTTGGTGGCAGGACTCTCTCCCCAAACCAGCCACCTCCCACCTCCGGCCCAGCTACTCCGGCTCCCGGCACCCTCCCCTTTCTTTCAGAGCGCCAATCACCGTCTATACGTGTATCTATTTCCCTGTATGTTGACCTATTTGTCATCTGTTTTGCCTGAAGGGCCACAGGACCAGGAGGGCAGGGACATATCTGTCTTATTCATCACCGAATCTCCAGCACCTTGTAAGGGGTCTGGCGATAGCAGACAAGCTGTGAACGTGCAGACGAATGCAGGATGGAGGGAGGGAGGCAGAGAGAGAGAGGGACAGGTGGATGGAGGGATAGAGAGAGGGAGGGAGGGTGGACGGATGGAGGGCTGGATGGGTGACAGGGGCCGCCGTGGTGGTCACCTCCCACACTGCCTTCTCCCCACAGGAGGCAGTTGACACCGCGTGGTGATGAAGACCCCGTGGGGCAGCGTCCCGGCCCTGCTGCCCCTGCTGCTCCTGGGGCTGCTCGATGTCTCCCGGGCCCAGAGCAGCTGCCCTGGGCACCCGGCCATCCCTGGCATTCCAGGCATCCCTGGCGTACCTGGCTCCGACGGCCAACCTGGGACCCCAGGGACAAAGGGGGACAAAGGTATTGCGGGCTTTGGGGACACGCTAGTATCACTGCCCAAAGCCCCCTCTCCTGCCTCCCTTCGAGATTGCAAAGGCACTTGCAAGACCATCAGCCTGCTGAGCCCTCGCCATGTCTTTGCCAGGAGGGAATTCTGATTCCCATTTTATAGTCAGGGAGACTGACACCCAGAAAGGCTACTGCCTCACCCAAGGAAACCCAGCAAACGTTGAGGCTGAGACCAGACCATGGCTGTCTTACCATTAGATCCAGGGGGAGAGAGGGCCCCGCTGTGCTCACACAGTTCTGGGTCTGAATTTGCCTCCAGGGTAGGTGGCTTCACCTCTCTGACTTGCTATTTCCTCACCTGTAAAATGGGACAATGATACTTCTGTGGCATTGCTCTGGGGTTCGAATGAGACTCCCCACCATGAAAAACCCTCTGTCAAATGTAGTTTATTTGTTCATTTCACCTACAGTTATAGAGCAAGCCTCTGTGCCAGCCACTCTCCTCACATAACTTCATTTAATCCTTGAAATCCCACAAAAGATTATCCTCCCATTTTATGGATGAAGAAACTGAGCCCCAGAGAATGTGACTTAGTCAAGGGGACAGAACTAATAATAGCAGATGTGATCTGAGAAGCATAGCTGGCTGTCCCCAGAGCCCATGTTCTCGGGCCCTGTGCTCGCCACTCTACCGGAAAGTCAGTGTTACCCTGTGCTGTGCCAACCAGGGGCAGTGGCCACGTGGGGTGCATTTGCAGGTGCAGCAAGAACAAATGCCGTGATCAATTAAGGATGTCTGCCATGGAGAGGGAGCAGAGAGGGACAGCACTCGCTGGCCCTGACCAAGGATGCCAGCACCTTCCTCAGGGAGGGGCCGCCCCCTCCCCACGGGCATCTGACCTCATAACTGTCAAGCACATCACAGACTCAACTCGGAGCATCTCTCTGGCACCCTGTGTCTTACAGACGGGAGGCTCAGGCTCGGAGAGGGGCAGGCCCTGCCCAAGGTCCCCATCCTGGGCTCCTTCCTTTGGTCCCAGTGACCTCTGGTCTCCTTGCTTTTCTTGTCTCTCCTCTTCCAGGGCTTCCAGGACTAGCTGGAGACCATGGTGAGTTTGGAGAGAAGGGGGACCCAGGGGTCCCCGGGAATCCAGGAAAAGTTGGCCCCAAAGGCCCTGCTGGCCCTAAAGGTGCCCCAGGGCCCCCTGGAGCCCCTGGCCCCAAGGGTGAATCAGGAGACTACAAGGCCACCCAGAAGATCGCCTTCTCTGCCACAAGAACCATCCACAGTCCCCTGCGCCGGGACATGGCCATCCGCTTCGACAGCATCATCACCAACGAGAACAACAACTATGAGCCTCGCAGCGGCAAGTTCACCTGCAGGGTGCCCGGCCTCTACTACTTCACCTATCACGCCAGCTCTCGAGGGAACCTGTGTGTGAACCTCGTCCGGGGCCGGGAGCGCGTGCAGAAGGTGGTCACCTTCTGCGACTACGTCTACAATACCTTCCAGGTCACCACAGGTGGTGTGGTCCTCAAGCTGGACCAGGGCGAGAGTGTCTTCCTGCAGGCCACCGACAAGAACGCCCTGGTGGGCATGGAGGGTGCCAACAGCATCTTCTCTGGGTTCCTGCTCTTCCCAGATGCAGAGGCATGACCTGCGGGCTGAGCCACACCCACCGCCCTCCCCAGCCAGCAGTGCCCCCTCTACCCCTAACACCACCCCCTGCCTGGCCAGAGCACACTGCAGAGCTCATGAATGTTGCTGAATGAATGAGTAAATAAACTTTTCAAGGCCAAAGGGACAGTAGTCTAATTCAACTCTGTGTCCCAGCACCTGGCACATAGTAAGCGCCATGCTCAGAAATGCTTGTTGAATGAATGATGAACAATGAATGAATGACCTCCTAAAGCAGAAACTCCACGTAGCTGGAGGTGACTGCAAGGCCACACTCTGGCAGGCTCTGTGCAGCCACACAGTGGGAGGCGGGTGGGAACACCTGCTGTGTTCCAAGCACTGGCTAGACCCCTTCCTCATTCTCTCATTCATCCTCACACGCCTCCAGGGAGACAGGTTTGCACTGTGCCCAGTTTACAGAGGAGGAAACTGAAGGGCGGAGGGATGAAGGGATTGTGCACCACCCCACAGCAAAGCTGGGATTCAAGGGCAGGTCTGCACACCGATGACCTGAGACCTCTTTTAAGGCAACATGTTAGGCCAGCCCCTGAAGAGGCTTTGTGTTTGTACCTTCACGTTACCCCCACCAGGGGATCAAGGGGCAGCCCCTCCACGACCTTCACTGCCCTTGGAACAGGAGCCTTCCCCTTTTGATTCTCTCCACATGCCCTCCCTCCCTGTATCTTCCCAGCCTAGCACAAGCTCAGTCATCCAGCTAGAATAAATGTCACTCCCCTGCTCAAAAACCTTCAGTGGCTCCCCACTGCCCACTGGATATCGTCCCAGCCCAGGAGCCTGGACGTCTCGCCTCACTCCACGGGGGCCTTCCCACCTCAGTGCCCTCCCGCTCACGTTCCCCCCCGAGCCCTCCCACGCTGCCTATCTAAGCATCCTTTACAACCTCATTCCAGCCGCACCTCCTCCCCGAAGCTGGACCGCTGCGGCTCTCCCACGCTCCCTGCTCTGACCTCCGCTCTCCCCATTTCTCACTTGCTCGGGTCTGAGCGTGCACAGCCCGCGTGCGGCTTCTTGTCTCCCCAGCTGGGCTGGGAGCTCCCTACCCTGCGCGTCTCCGAACCCCCACGGAGCCTGAGATGCACAGCAGCCGCTCAGGGAAGATCATCACCTGATTGGTTGAGACCCCGGAACTAGGACTGGAGCCCCACCCAACCCTGCACCTGCTCTCCTCAGCCTCTCCCACTAGCCCCCCCATCACCACCCTCAACCAATCCCGACCTAGGTAGGAGGGATTTAAGCATTTTGGCCTCTCCAATAGGGCCATAGCCCCAGTCCAGCCTCCTGTTAGGCTGGCCCATCTCTCAGGACTCCATTCATTGGGCAGCTTCTGTCCCATCTCCTGGGCCTCAGGCCTGGCCTTGGTGACCTGCTCCAACCTCAGACTCCCCAGCTGAGACCTGGAATCTTTTCTCCAGGAGCTGGATCTTCTTTCTGCTGCTCAGCTGTTTCAATACAAACCGTCTGTCTGGCATTTGAGTCTAGTAATAATAGCTATAATAATAATCACACACCATGATTGATTACTGTGCATCTGGTGCTTTATGTACATGAGCTCATTTAATCCCCAGCACAACCGCTAGGCGGTACATAGCATTATCTTCATTTTACAGATAAGTAAGACTCAGAGAGGGCAAGCAATTTGCCCAGTGTCACACAGCTGACAGGAGCCTGATGTTTGTCTCAAAGTTCTTGCAAACCTGTGGACGTACTGCCTCCTTGCCAGGCACACCTGTTGGAATCCTTTCTGCAGCCCCCCTCTGCAGTCAGCTGGCCTCTCACCTGAACCCATCAGACCTCAGGAGTCCACGTTCTCAAGCCTCTGCAGTTGCGTCCATCTGTGCCGGGCTATACCGCACCCCAGGGGCAGATCTGGCTGCTGGTTTTGAACGTGCACAGAGCACCCCATCTCACTGCACGGACCCAGGACCCACGGACCCCTGCCTCGGCCAAGAAGTCAGAGCTCCATGCTCCCCTGCTTGCCTCAGGCTACCTGGCTCTCCTGCAGAACCAACGTTCCTGTGACCCCCTTGACCCATAAGCCCTGATCCTGCTTCTTGTCCTCCACCAGACCCCGCAGTGAGGACACTCCTAACAGTTCCCTTTTGTGCCCTCCCACGAGCTTCCAGACCTGCCAGAAATCCAGGGCTCTGACTCTGTGTCCAGCCACGCCCATTCCAGTCCAACGTCCCCTCCCTGCACAGACATTCGATGTCTAAACTCTTTGCCTTCAGCGTGGCTCTTTCCTCTTCTCCACGCCGCTCTCTGCAGAATGGCCGTCCTGACTGTTAAGGCAAGTAGATGCCCCCAAATGACACCTCGACCCCGAAGTTAGCCCCATCCTTCAGGGAGGTGACACAGAGTCTAACATCTCCAATTCCCACCTCCCAGGAGAGGGGGCCTGACCGGCCCAGCTTGGAAGATGGAGACTCCTGGCCCACTCAGCTGAGGCCAGGCAGGAGCACGGCCCGGAACAGTAAAAGCTGTTCGCGGTTCTCGAGCTGAACACCTGTCTCTCCTTTAAGGGTCACACCAAGCCCAGGCAGTAGATGTTCCAATCCAGTGATTCTCAAACTTAATCACCAGGAGGGCTTGCTGGAATTTGCATTTCCTAACAGTTCCCACAGGGGGACGCTTTTGCTGCTGTCTTGGAGACCACACATTAAGAACCACGGGGCCGGGCGTGGTGGCTCACACCTGTAATCCTAGCACTCTGGGAGGCCGAGGCGGGCGGATCGTTTGAGTTAAAGAGTTCGAGACCAGCCTGAGCAAGAGCGAGATCCCCATCTCTACTATAAATAGAAAGAAATTAGCCAAACAACTAAAAATAGAAAAAATTAACCGGGCACGGTGGCATGTGCCTGTAGTCCCAGCTACCCAGGAGGCTGAGGCAGGAGGATCACTTGAGCCCAGGAGTTTGAGGTTGCTGTGAGCTACACAGATGCCACAGCACTCTAGCCCAGGCAAGAGAGTGAGACTCTGTCTCAAAAGAAAAAAAAAAAAAAACTACTTACCTGGCAGGGGAGATACCATGATCATGAAGGTGGTTTTCCCAGGACGAGGCTTATCCATTGCACTCTGGATGTGCTGAGCCCTGCAATTTCCCCAAATGTGGGAAACTCGACTGCATAATTTGTGGTAGTGGGGGACTGTGTTCACACTCTCCCCTGAAAAAAAAAAAAAAAGAACCACGGCCCTCATCTTCTAGCTCCCATTTTATAGGTAAGAACATTGAGACTCAGGGAGAGGGAGTTACTTGCCCATATCACACAGAGGGTCCAGGATTTAGATCAAGGTCTATTTCATCCATGTGTCAAAGGTCTGTTGCACTATTGCCTGGAGTGCAGGGGCCCAGCCGCGTGGGTGGCAGCAGTTCTCAGAATGGCAAGGGCAGGCCCGTTGGATGTCTGCCACTGGCCAACCGCAGTGCTAAGTCATGGCACCTCCACCTTCGGCCCAGCTGATCCTGACCAGCACGCCCCACAGTGACTCCCAATGCTTCAAGCCAGTCAGGAGAGGAAAGGACGGGAGGGGGAAGGAAGGAAGGCAGAGCTTAATAGATAACAGTACCAACAGCTCCCACCGTGCAGCTCTAAGTACTTCCTGTTAACCATGCAACCTTTGCATGTTCCCCTTTTACAGATGTGAACACTGAGGCACAACGCGTTAAGTGACTTGTCCAATGTCACACAACTAGTAAGTATGAGAACTGGAGTCAATGCCAGGTAACTCCACTCTAGGGCCGATACTACGTGCGGCAGTTGAGGGGGCCGCCTCTGGAGTCCGAATCCTGCCTGGCCTTCTCACCAGCTGTGTGACTCCAGGCGGGTGGCTGTGCCTGATCTCCTGTTTACCCTCTTACAAACAAACGACGCAGCCATGATGTCCTGGTACAGGTCCTTGATTCTTTTCTTGGATTAAATTCCTAGACGCAGACTCCCTGGGTGAAAGGACAGCTTTGAAATGCATTTCCAAGTGGAGGGATGAGGATTGCCGCCACCAGGGGGGAGCAGATCCCAGGAGAAGGGCGCCTGGAAGAGGGACGGGTGGAGACAGGTGGAGCCGTGGGAGCTCCTCCCTCTCTTTGCCCCCAGCCCTTCCCACTCTCTGGGTGGTCTATGAAGTTCCAGGGTGGGGCTGAGGGTCAGCTTTGAAGACCCAGGTTCCTCTAAACCCCTGTCCTCAAAGTGTGGTCCCAGCATCAGCATCCTCTGGGAACGTGTCGGAAATGCAGATTCCCAGGCCCGGTGGGTCGCAGACCAGCTGAATCAGAGAGGCTGGGGGAGGGGCCCGGCCATCTGTGTCTTAACAAGCTGTCCCAGTGATTCTGGTGCAGCTAGTGTTTGAGAACCTGCTGCTCTAGGCCAGGGGCTGCCAGACTTTTTACTTAAAGAACCAGGAAATGTTTTAGGCCTCACGGGCCAGACGGTCTCTGCTACAACTACTCAACCCTCTTTCTGTAGCAAGAGAACAGCCCTAAGCGATATATAAATAAATGAGCGTGGCTATGTTCCAATAAATCCTTACGGACACTGAAATTTGAATTTTACATAATTTACACGTGTCACAAAATATTTTTCTTTTGATTTTTTCCAACTATTTAAAAATACAAAAACCATTTTTAGCCGGCAGGCTGCACACAACAGGCTACGGGCCAGAGTCAGCGGGGCCGCGGTGCGCCAGCCTACCCTGCACCCAGGCGCTGCTCCGGGCTCAGAGCAGAAGCCCGGAACTGCCCGGCTCCCGAGCCAGTGCTCCTTCCCCTAAGCTGCTCTGCCAGATTCCAACCTTGGGACAATGACTGAAAAACTCTCTGGGCCTTGGTGCCCTTGACAGTCAAGTGGGCGTTGCAGTCCCTGTCCTGAGTGATCTGAAGCACTGGGACGCCAACGTGACGGGCCAACAAAATCCCCTGGAAACCAGCTGGTGTCCGGGCCCCATCCCAGAAGTTCTGATTCCATGAGATCAGACAGGATCTGCAGGGGGCTGGGAATCTTCATTTTCTCAAACTACCCCCCTGCACCCCCCTACCCCCGTGATACCGATACAGGTGGCCTCCACCCCCAGCCAGAGGCTGAGCTCAGGAGCATGAAAACTGTGAATAGCAGGAGACCCAGCCCTTCCCTCAGAAGTCCAGTGGCTGTATGGGGTGAGGAAAAGGGAGGCAGACATCTTGGCTGTCAACACCTATGCAAGATGGGCAATGCAGTGAGGGAAGAAAGCCTAGGAGCCTCAGAGAAACAAGGTTCAAATCCCACTTCTACCACTTATAATAAGCTGTGCGTTCTCAGCCTAATTACTTAACCTCTCTGGGCTGTAATTTCTTCGTCGGTCACATAGGGGTGCTAATCATGCCCACTCCAGAAAGCTGATGAGGGCTAAATGGAATGCTGCATGCAAAGCCCCCAGCACGCAGAAAGTTCTCCCCAAGTATCAGCCGTAGTTACAGTGGCATGTTGTCACTGGAGTTGGGGTGCTGTGTGGTGCCGGGCTCCTCAAATTTTAATGTGCACAAAAATCACCTGGGGTCTTGGTAAAATGCAGGTTCGAATTCAGTAGGTCTGGGGTGGGGGCCTGAGAATTTGCTTTTCTAACAAGCTGCTAGGAGGCGTCGATGCAGCTGAGCTGGGACCACACTTTGACTAGCCCGGCTTAGGAGAGGGGTTCGGCATTCTGATCCACTGTGGAGTTGATTCTCTCATCCATGGGCAGTGCTTAGCACAGGGGCTGGCGGACAGCGCTCGGTAATTAACCGATTACTGGCACTGTTGCTGTTGTGGTCACTGATTATGTTCTGATGGTGGGGACCAGGGAGTTCAGGGGCAGGCTAAGGAAGGTACAAAAGATGGCTCGTCCTTTTCCCAAAGCTGAGCACCCTGGTCTCCCTCCTGCCCCTCCTCCGTATCTCGCCTTTCTGGTCTCCTGCTAGCAGCGCAGCCCCAGGTGCCCTGCCTTAAACCCCACGCCCAGCACACACGCAAACACGTGCCCCCCTTTCAGAGCGAGCTGTGAGCTGCGTTTATTTTTGCACGTAGCCAGGAGGCATTCTCACAGACAACCCTGTCGGCCAGATGCACGAGCAGAGGGGTGTTTGTTCAAGAAATCCAGCAGGGCCCACCCAGGGAGGGACACCCACAGCCAGGGGACCTGGCAGAGCAGGAAGCACCCTGGATGGGAAGTCACGAGCTCCCAGTTCTAAGCTGGCCTTGGAACCTGACTTCCTGTGTGACCTCAGACAAGTCGCTACCCGTCTCTGAGCCTCCGACTACCCCACAGGAGGGAGGAGGTTGAACTAGATCAGTTGCATTGGACTCACCTGGGGAGCTTGTGACAGAAACAGATTCTCAGGCCCACCCCAAGTTTCCTGATGAGGAACTAGGGGAGGCTGCAGCCTGGTGACACCCACAGAGAAAGGGCAAAGGGTTATCTCAGGGGTCACCAACCAGTGAGGAAGCAGCGGCCGAGTCCCCTGATCACACATCACCTGCGCAGAACACAGCCGGGACCCAGGAGGGAACAGAGGAGGCCGGAAGCTGACATTTCACAGCCCAGACAGCCTGGGAGAGTCTTGTTTTTATCAAATGAAGGAATGAATGCACGGATATGTTGGTTAATTGATTGATTGATTGATCTTTCTTACCCTGGAGACAGATGCACATAATACGTGCTCAGTGAATAGCTGTCCAACGGAAGGAAGAAAGGCAAGACGGAAGGAATTTCAAAATTACGTCCTGCCTGGAAAGGTGGGGCCTGAGATCAGGTTTCCTAAGCCCTCGGGACAATTCCCACGGGAAGGCTCGGGGTCGTTGAAGGGAACGAAGGCAGGGAGGGAGAAGCTTAGCTGGGCAGCATGGCGTTCTCCCTTCGCTCTCACAGATCCTCCTCATTTACGCATCCTGTCGCATGTTGGTTCCGACAAGCTGCCTTAGAGTATCTGTGGAGCAAGGGAGGCTGTAAACAGGCCGACCGCAGAAAGACGGCAGGAGAAGCAAAGCGCGGTGGACCGGGCACCTACGACGTGCCGGGCACTGTGCCAGGTGCAGTGTGACATTCCCACGCTGGCTTCTCACTAGAGCCCCACCGGGTTCATCCAGCTCTGCCACTGCCTGGCCGGGCGACCTTGGCAAGGAAGTCGCCCCAACTCTGGGTTTTTGTTTCCTTGGCTGCAAAATGGAGCTATGTGGGCTTGCTATTGTCCAGGAGCGCTATGTGAGCTAACATCTAAAATGCCTGCAGCACATAGTAGGCACACAATAAAGAGGGGCTTTCATAAAGAACTACACGCCCTACCAGACACATAGTAGGTCCTCAATGAATGTCAGCATCCTCATCTGTACCATGAGACTGTTGGTGGTTGTGAGGTTCCAACGAGCTGCAAGAGGCAAAAAGGTTTTGCAAACTGAAAACTCCTGTGCCCACCTGGGGACAAATTTTCCTTTCTCCCTCCATCCTGGGTTCCGGGCACCCGAGCAAACCCAGGCATCTGCTGGGCCTGCTGCCAGGGCGCACGGGCCGTTCCACGGCACAGGCCTGTCTGCGGACTCCGGTTCCTGAGCTAGCACCTCTGGGGCACGCTCCCCCTGAGAGCACAGGTACCTACAGGAGCGACAGCTGGGCCCTGGTTAACAAGGTGTCTGCAGACCTTGTTTGGAATACGTCAGCTACTGTGATTAAAGACAGTATGTAAATGTCAGCCTCGCTGGGACCCAGCCCCAGCTGGTTTCCGGGGAAGGAAACCTGAAAAATATGTCTTCATTCCTTCCATTTTACGGCTTGGGCCATCCAAGGCTTGTGCAGAGTGAGTTCATGGGGTGAGGGGCTGCACAGGACCTGCCGGGAGTGGGGAGGGGGACTTTCGGTGTGGGGGTAGGGATGGAAAAGAGCCAGGTGAATAGTTTGCCAGTGTGCTTTCAACCAGGCCGGATAATTGTGTGACCTGGAGTCACTTTTCCCTTCAGAGCCTCGGTTTCCTCATCTATAAAATGGGGACAATAACGTATGTGCCATGGGCTGCTAAGAGCATAACGACAACATTTGTAAGGTACCATGCTTGTGCTTGGCACAGAGCAGACTCTCGCTGCAACTGCCCACAGGACACTGTGGGCAGTTGAGCTGCGAGCTTTGTATACATAGGTGCTCAGTGAATGTCCCTTTAATTGGGTCCAAGCTGATAGAGACTGTGAGATCCTCAGTGAATCAACATTTAAAATAGATATTTGGAGGCACAGTATGGTTCAGCAGCACCAGTCCCAGAATCATCCACTCACTGCATGACCCCAGATAAGTGACTCGACTCCACTCTCCTGGACTCAGTTGCCTCATCTGCAAAGTGGGACGCTAATCCCTGGTCAGGAGCACTGTGATGAGGCAGAGCACTGTGATGAGGCCGACGACTGGCCTGCCCGGGTCTTCACTGGCCCTCCCTGGTGCACAGGGGCATAGAGTTTGCTCACATTCTGGTGCTCCCAGGCCCAGAGTTGGATCCTGCACCCTGGTGGCTGGGGGACTGTGGCCAGTCCCCTCACATGTCTGGGTCTCCACATCCTTGCCAGTGGGATCGGGCACTTGTTGTGTAGAGAAGGATCATCAAGCCTGGTGCGGAGAAGGAGCACCGGACTGGAAGTCGGAAGAGCTGGGCTCGAGTCCTGGCCTGAACCTATGGCTTGGGAACCACCCTCCCCCTCTTGAGTCTCAGTTTCCCAATCTGCACAATGAAGACACTGGACCAGATGATCTCTGGGTGACCTCAGCTCAGGCACATCGTATTTCTTCCAGGAAATGAACCAGTGGTTAGGGCCAGGCTGTGGGGAGAGGGAGGTTTGATGATTAGCAAAGGGGCTGAATCCCAGGGCAGGAGGAGCCCCTGAGGCTGTTGGAGTACCCCAGGGAGGCTGAAAGATAAGCCCAGAGCAGGGAGCAAGCTGATGGTGCCACAACCCGAGCCCCTCTGGTGCCACAACCCGAGCCCCTCTTAAAGGTGGCATGGCGGGCAGGCTGGGGAATGGAGATACCTTTTCACAAATTGCTTCTTAATCCCAGAAGAAGAGAAAAATAGCAGCTAGCATTGACTGAGCTCCTCTCTTGTTCCAGGCTCTGTTCTAAACACTAAATATATGTCTTAACTCATTTAATCCCCATGATGTAGAGGTGCTATTATTATGCCCATTTCACAGATACAGAAACTGAGAGGCAGGTAGGCTAAGTCACTGGCCAAAGCCTCCAGCTAGTACAAGGCAGAGCTGGAACATGGAGTAGCACAGTCTGGCACCCACGCCGCTCTCTTGAAGTCTCCATGATGAAGAGCACCATTTAATGGGCACCTACTGTGTCAGAAGGCTCTAAATTAGCGTCTTTACAGAATGATCCTTGTTAAAGCAACAGCATCCCTACGAGGAAGGTGTTTTCTTACTCATGTTTCACAGATAAGGAAATGAAGTCCCAGAGAGATGAAGCGCCTGCCCCCAGCCGCACAGCTGGAATGGAATGAACTTGGGCTGAGCTGGGATTCTGACCCGGGACCCAGGCTCCTCCACGCCACCAGGCTGGACAGGACCCCTCCCCAGAAACCCTGAGTCGGGGCTAAAGCAAATGTCAGGAGACAGGACACAGCGACGCTTGCATAGAAGGTGACAGATGTCCGTCAGGCCTCCACTCCAGGACGCAGCTGGGTGGTGGGGAGACACCACAAAGGACTCGAAGGGCTGTTATGAAGGCCACACAGCATCAGAGTTGTGAGGACAGGTCCTTTAGTTGAGTGCCCGCCGTGTCCTAGGCCCTACACCAAGTGCTTTGTGTTCATCGTCACTGAATTCTTACCTTTGACGTAGGTACCATTGTTATCATCCCCATTTCATGGATAAGGAAACTGAGGCTCAGACAGGTGGAATCCTTAGTCCAGGGTCACACACTTATCAGGAGTCTCACTCAGGTCCCTGTGTCTCAAAGCCAGTGCTCCCCAGTGGGCTGCCTGTTCCGCCCCAGGGCCAAAGTGCTCAAGCCCTCCAGACCGTGTGGCTCAGGATCTGCGCAGAGCTCTGTCCTGGGGCCCTTAAAGGGTTAACTCCCCTGTGGCCCCTGGTGCGTCCCTGTCAATCCCCCCCCTCGTCCCTGCGTTATGAGGACCAGACCAGCTCCTTGCCCCAGGCAGCTGGTGAGTTCTCTGCTCAGTGGTTCTCGCTCCAGATATTAAATTACTCATAAAATATTTGGCCTGTCCCCAAAGTGCCTGCTGCCGCCTCCCTGTGCCCACCGCTCACTTCCCTTCATAAGGTCACGCTCCTTGGTGGGGAGGGGCCCTCAGAGAATGAACCGCACTTCATCTTGGGGGATCCAGGAGCCCAGGAAGGAGGAGGCTCTGGTGGGGTTGGAGTCTTTCAGGGCAGAGGATCTGCAACCCCCCATTCTGGGGCTCCAGGCCTGGCCGGAGCTGAGAAATATTCTCCACGTCCCAGTGCCGCAGGGTACGAAGAGCCCAAGACTACTCCGGCCCCACGTCCCTCAGGATAAGGCCCAGGGTGACCTGGAATAGGTTCACATTGTCTGAGGGGCCAGTGGTCTCTCTTCTCCTCCACCAGCCCCTACCCGGTTGCCATGGCAACCACAGTGGGGGGTGGGAGGCTGGACTGCTCAGCTCCTGGCCAGGCTACCCAGCATTCTCTGCTTTCACCCAGTTTTCTCCCTCGCTGCCCCTTGGCACGCAGGGGGTGGGGCGGATCCTGCCCTTTTACCAGTCTGCAGAGGGTTCACACCCAAGGGTCATCACCTCCAGCCCCCTGCCTTCAGGTGGGAGGTTTCCTTCACAGCCCCCAGGTATAGGATTTTTATGAGTGTGGTTTATCAGCGAATGATGGAGGGGGGCTCTCTCTCAAGCCCCCTGGAGTTAATGAAGTCAGTTAAGCCCTGGGATTAGAAGGTCGGGGTCATGGGTACAGCCCTTGTTTGCAGAGTAATGCCCCACCCCACCCCAAGCTCCCACCAGCTGTTTCAGAAATGCCTAATGCTGGTCGTCCAGGGAACTGATGAGAGAGTCTGGACAGGACGTGGCAACCTCATCCTGAGTAGCCACAATGACGTCCCTCGGAGCATGCGCCCTGCAGCCTGGGCATCAGAGACCTCGATTCCCTCTTCTTGTCCGGTACAGGACACGTTTTGATAATCGTAGTGCCTGTACTAGTAAGTCCTTACCACCCTGGCCTGGAGTTTCATAAATTTAATACTGAAAGAAACTGGGTTTAGCCTTTGTCACGGCTCAGCTTGGGGCACACTGCCACCAGGTGGCGGCAGTCACTGCCTAGGTACAGGGTTTTCCTGAGATTCCAGAGACGATTTTCCAGTTTACATCCCACCACCACTACCTATAAAAGGCCATTGCTTTTTGCCTTTTAAGATTACAGGACTTTATAAATAGCCAAAGGTAGGCAGGCTTTAGACCAACTCTGCATCTTGGAGTATGGCACCGCAGACAGCACAGACGCTGAAGCCAAACTGCCTGAGTTCAAACCCTGGCTCGGCCCCCTGCTAGCTGTTTAGCCTTTGGCAAGTTACTCTCTGTGTGCCTCAGTTTCTCTCTCTGCAACATGGAGAGGGTATAAAGTGTCTACCCCATAGGCTGGTTTGGAGGACATAATGAGTTAATGCACATGCGGCGTTTAGAACAGTGGCTGGCACACAGCAGCAAGCTCTTTAAAAATGCTGCTTATCAATATTTAAAGATGATGCATAAGAGCAAAGTTTCAAAACTAATTTGTATTCTGAGATTCACAGACATCTCTTTCTCTACTCGGTCTCTTATCTGCTGTTTCTAATCTGGTGATTTGTTTCGGGGCTGCACTGCCAGACGCACATCGCCTGCCCAGATGCCTCCTCCGGCTCCCTCAGCCCCACACTCAAGGCCGTGGCCTAACACCTTCACCTCCCAGCGTCTGTGGGATCATAACCTGCACTCCACGTGCACTGCCACCCTGGTGACGTTCCTGAGCTGCTGCAACTGTGGCCTGCCTCTTCTGCTCCCCTCCGACCCAATCTCCTCCCCTAGCCACACCGATTTTTCTGAAATAAAAATATGCCTCTGAGGCCGGGCGCTGTGGCTCACGCCTGTAATCCTAGCACTCTGGGAGGCCGAGGCGGGCAGATTGCTCAAGGTCAGGAGTTCAAAACCAGCCTGAGCAAGAGCGAGACCCCGTCTCTACTAAAAATAGAAAGAAATTAATTGG
>CAUYRT010074386.1:0-36735 GCA_963574885.1 Lepilemur ruficaudatus | reverse complement strand
CACTTGGTATTTTCATTCTAATTTTAGTTATTGAGTGGATGTAAAATAGTATCTCACAGTGATTTTAGTTAGCATTTTTCTAATGCTTAACACTATTTAACAGCTTTTGATACTTATCTTTGGTTTGAAAACCCATCCACCCTCCTCCCTTCCTTCCTTCCTTCCTTCCTTCCTTCCTTTCTTCCTTCCTTCCTTCCTTCCTTCCTTCATTTCTTCCTTCCTTCCTTCTTTCCTTCCTTCTTTTAGCTTTCTAGTCTTTTAGGCATTTTATATATTCTGTACACCAAGAATGGGCACACTATGTATGGATCATGCGCCAAATTTGACTTGCCATCTGCTTTGGTAAGTAAAATATTATCGAAACACAGCCACAATTACTTTCATGCTGCTTTCATGCTATGATGACAGAGTTTAGTAGTTGAGACAGAGGCTGTCTGAATTACTTTCTGGCCCTTTAAAGAAAAAGTTTGCTGACACTTGGCCTACACTAATCCTTTGCTGGTATATGTTTGGCAGATATCTTTTAGCACTATGGTTTGCCTTTTTACTTTATTAATGGTATCTTTTAAATAAACATGATTTCTTAATTTTAATTATGCTCATCATTACTGCCTTATGCATTTTAATTAAAAATAAATCCTCCTTATCCTAATTCATGAAAATAGTCTCTGGCATTATTTTCTAAAGAAACATTTTGATTTTCTTTTCACATGTAGTTTCATAATCTAATTGGAAATTATTTGTCAATAGTGTTAGATAGGAGTTAACTTCAGTTTTTTTTCTAATATATACTAAAAGGTCCCAGCACCCCCTTGCCTGAGCAATTCCACCTATTAAAAAATATAATGTTCATATATGCATGTATATTTTTATACTCTATCATTTTCCACTGGAATACTTTCTATCTTTACACCAGTATCAGAGTATTTTAATTACTGTAGTTTTATTATAAGATCTAATAACCTATATAAAGTCCCACCATCTTTTTCTTTTTTAAGGGTGTCTTGAATATTCTTGACCCTTTGAATATTCATATAAATTGTGTAATCCACTTGTCAAATTTAACTAACTAATTGGGATTGTGGTTAGGATTCCTTCAACCTATAGGTCAGTTTGTAGAGAGTTGACGTTGCAATTGACATATCACATATTGAACTTTTAATGCATGGGCTTGATATTTCTCTCTCTTTATTTAAGTATTCTTTCATTTCTCTTAGCAACATTTCATAAATTCCTATATAAAGGTCTTAAATATATTTCATTAGGCTTATTCTTTGATATTAGTATTTTCAGTGCTTTTGAAAATGGTACTTTTAAAATTTCATTTTGTTTCATGCTCGCATATACATACGCAATTCATTTTAATATACTGACCTTTTAATCAAGCAACTTTGATAAAATAATTTGTTAATTCTAATAACTTATTTGTAGATCATTTTGGATTTCTTATGTGGTATAATCAGCTATAAAGAGCAACAGTATTTTTTCTCCTTTTTAAATCTTTATAACTTTCATTATATATACATATTAACATGGATATAGTACTTTTTTTTGTAGTACTGCATTACTTAGAACGTCCAGTGTGTTACTGAATCTGAGTGATGACAGTGGGCAAACTTTTCTTACACCTAATAGCAGAGGAAAAAGCTTTCAATATTTTTTAAGATTAATATTTATCAGATTAAGGTTCTTCCCTTCTATTGTTAGTTTATGTTGAGATAAGGTTTTTAAAACCATAAAGAATGTTGGATTTTATCACATTTTTTTCAGTATATGGTAAGATTGTATAATTTTTCTTCTTTATTCTGTAAATGTAGCCAATTAAAGTTATTTATTTTCATATGTATATATATCATACCCACACTCCCTGGAATCAGTTTATTGATATTTTCTTTAAGATTTTTATTCTACTACTCATAAGTGTGACTGACATGTACCTGTTTCATATTGAATTTACTGTTGGATTTTTTTTTTAATCAGTGTTATGTCAGACTCATAAAACACGTTTGGGTTGGCTCTCTTTTTTTCTGTTCTCTGGAAGAGTTTCTGTAATGTAGGCATTATTGCTACCTCAAATAATTAGAAGAATTTGTGCATGGAGGAGTGTGTGGTGTGTGTTTGTGTATGTGTGGTGTGTGTGCACACACATAAAGGCTTTCAATGACAAATTTTATTTCTTAATAATAACAGCATTCATATTTGTAATTCTATGTGACATTTCAATATCATGTTTGTGAATTTCATCTAAATGTTCAAATTTATTAGCGTAGGATTCTTAATATCATTGAATATTTTTAATCTTTTTATTATCTATAGTAATGAAAAATTTATCAATTATAACTAAAATTTCCCTAGAAGAAGCAATTTTCTTCTGATCCACATTCTGGAACAGATATCTCCTCTGTGGCAGTCTGGTGGTGTGCGTGCCGATGGGTCTCCACCCTGGCTGCACACTGGAATCACCAATTCAAAGGCCCCATCCAAGACCAATGTAGTTACAATTGCTGAGGGTAATTCTCAGGTTCAGGTATTTTTAAAAGGTTCTTCAGATGAATCTAACATGCAATCAAGATTGAGAAGCCCTGCACTGGTACCCTGGAATACTGAATTCAATTCCTACTGATTAGGACTAGAAGCAAATCGCTTTACCTCTCCGAGCATGCAACTTCATTTATAAAGTAAAAGGAAGGTTCAGACATAGCAACCTCAAAGGCTTTCAGGTATAAGAAAATATGACAAATACATACTCTGGGATACAGCCAAGGATAAGATATTAGACAGGGATATTTTCTGGGATGAACTGGAAGGCGTGTTTCACCAAAAGTATTTAAATCTTCCTCTTCTTTTAACATTGTAATGACTAAACAAAACATATTCGAGATTAATTTGACTCTTGAATCCTGGATTAAACGACCATCTAGGTTTCTTCTAGCTTCAACACACTCCATAAAATTCGGTCCATCGCTCTAAGGATTTGGTGTGTGATTATGGATGTTTAATTCCTTCTCATGTAGTTACAAAAGTGGTGAGAATTTGCAAGACAAGCACAATTTAAATAAAGTGCCTAATACATTTGGAAATAATTTTAACTTTGTTTTCATATTTTTTCATTCAAATTGGTCATTTTCTAAGAAATGGGATAGAAATTACAGAGGCTGTCAGGTACTTGGGCTCACATCATTTTTATTGGAAGATATAAATATGGGCTTTGTAAAAGAGAAATTACACTGGATGCTTGTGAAAAATAGCAAACAAGTCTTTTTTCAAGACTATTGCAATAAGGGAGAGAGATGGACCTCAACTCCACTGAAACAAAAGGCAAGAGAGTTTGCAAACCTTGTGATAGACTAGTGGAAAAGTACTGCAGGGCAGTAGGGGAGAGGTTTGTCAGTGTGATTAGGCCATCTGTGTTTGCTGATTGTCACTTATTGAAGTTAGGCTCTGACCCTCCCACAGAGACTAGGAGACAGGGACACTGTCTTTCTTTATGATCACATTTCAAAGGGATGGCTGCCAGGTCAGAAGGTCTGTATCTCAAAGGGGCAGAGAATGGGTTTACAATGCCAGGTTTCTAAAGCAAATGTTCTAAGAAAAGAAAGAGGTCAGGGGCCTATAGTCAGGAAGAAACCTGTCTAAAATTTAGCCAAGCAGAGGGGAATGTTAAGGCCATGTAGGTCAGCTTTTTAGAAGGAAGAAATAAAGAAGATAGAAATTGATCTTTCTCCTCCGAGGATCTGTAAGCAAAGCTCTATTAACGTTATTCTGCCTCTGTATGTGTGCATATGTGTGTGTGCATGTAAGTATGTGAGCACATCAGTGTGCTTAACGAAGAAAACTGCAAGGTAAGACCTGCAAGTCCATTGGGAAGGTCAAATAACCATGAGGCAGATTTCTAGACGTTTGGGGCCAGCGTATTGCAAGCCTACTTCAGGGAAATACGTAATTTTTTCCTGTTTTGTATGCAGAGTTCTTCCTTATCTTTGAAAATTTGTCTCCTTTTGCTTATACATTCTTTTACTCCATAAAAGTACCCCAAATACAGAGCTTTTCTTATGTTGTTAATGCAGTATATGGATCAAAAGCAGATTCGTTTTACGTTAGCTCAATGGAGCCCTAAAAATGTATTTTTATGAATTCACGTCACCAAGACCGTGCCATTTACTCTCTCCTCAAATGACTTTCCTTTAATACGAAGGTTCTAAATGAAAGGTTTTGGCCTGGACAAGCATTGCAAATTAAATTAGCCTACTTTAAGTTCTAATTTTCTGCTCAGTGATGGTGGTCTGTAATTTCTGTATTGTGTTTAAGATTTTTCAGACATGCAAAAGCTGAAAGTATTTATCACCAGCAGACCTGTACCGCAAGGATTGTGAAAGGGAAGCCTTCAGGCAGAAGGGAAGTAATACCAGGTGGAATCTGGACTTACACAAAGGAATGAAGCCACTGGAAAGGCAACCACATAGGTAACTAACTACATAGGGCATTTTTCTTACACCTTTTACCCAGTGCACAGTCTGTGTGTTAGCACAATAGCAATAGGAGGGTTCTACATACTACCCTCAAAGGCCTGCCCTCTTTGTGCAGAGAAGCTCCAGTGGAAGAGTTCATTAGAGACAAAGTTACCAGAAACCCTGAATTAATGTTTCTAGTAAAGGCGCTTCACTGATAACCAGAAAGGGCACTGGAAGCCCAATGAGAGTTCAAGCTGCGTTTTTGATAACCATCCACATTTGCTGCTGTTTATACAGTGAACTATTGACAGGGACAAATGTTTCCATGAAAGGCCAATCTTGTTGTAAAATTTCATCAGAATTTAAACCCTTCTGATGCCGACCTACTTGCATTTCTCTGCTTAGTCCTGGACTTTTATTTGACAGTTAATTACAGTAAGTCTGAACTGTTGAACTGCCTCACAGACCAGTTCAAATTTCCCAACAAAATAACTTTAACATCACATCGTCTGAATTAAAAGGTTGAGGCTTTCATCAAGAAACTGGACTCTGCCCTCTGCTTTGGCAAATGAAAGTTCACGCTTTGAGACATTATTTTTCTCTCTTGAATACCCAATTGCTGCAGTACTGAAAAAGAAGCAGAAAACATTCAAATAAAAGAAAACCATGCACTGATTACTAAATGTGCTGTTCTAAAGTTCCAATTTCAAGAAAAACTCATAGCTGGTGTTTCTAATGAGAAATGAACTAACTTAGAGACTGGCCAGGTTTTTGCATCTGTAATTTGTACTCGGTGCTTTTGATATTTCAGGCCTAGAGAGAGAAAAAGCAGTTGAGACAATAGGCAGGTGCCACAGTCCTTTTCAGGTGCTGCTTTCTCCCTGGTATCCTAATTACAGACTCTTTCCATGAAGAATTCCTTTTGAAGCTAATCACAATGCTGAAGGTGAAGAGAGTGAAGGTATCCAGAGTATGCTAATGAAAGAGAGTTCAGAAATCTCTTTTGAGGATGTCTTAATTATAAGGTCTGTCTGTCAGGGAAAAGAGAACAAACATTTATTATTGAGGACCTACTTTATGCCAGGCTTTGTGTTTAGTGTTTTATATTTGAGACCGGAATTCACCAAGTCCTTCGCTAACTGTGAGCACAGAATAAGGTTACCTTACCGTATACACTCATTTGGATAGCCTTTTCTATCTTATGTACCTGCAGGAATCTGGGTCCATTTTCAAGGTTTCTTCCCTTCTGTCATCTGTGAGGATACTTAGACCCTGTTCCCCAAGCTCTCATGATCCTGTTCTCATCTCTGTGGGCTTCTGCTGCCCACTTTGGTTCCACTGGTGAGGGAACAGTCCATCCCTCCATGGTGTAGCATATCACTTACTGACAGTGACACTGCAGCAGAACTAATTAGAACCCGGAAGTTCTGAGACAGCTCTTCCAGGTTACACCTACTTCTTAGCACCTGTCTCCTCAGATTTCTGGTGCCAAATTGCCTTCCCTGTTGTCCTGTAGAACAATTTCAAATTCTCCTTTTGTCTCTGTCTCCTCTGATACAGTGCTATATAATTTATGAACTACCATCATTAAACATTTCAAATTTATTTTCCATACTATATCAGCTCTTTTTACCCTAAAGGAAATCCTTGCCTATAATAAATACTTAACTTCACATGCCAAGTTTATTCAAATTTTAACTCTGACCTAGGTAAGAACACTACTCGAGAAATACCATCTCAGTAAATTCTTGCAATAACACTGCAAGGAAGTGAGTATCCTTATCTCCTTTGGCAGGTGAGGAGCCAATTAAGTGGTTTTTGCAAAGTCAACATCTTATAGAACTGAGATTTGAACTCTAGCATCCATATACTCTTTGCTACACAATGTTTTGAGATAAATGCAGACTCTGAGTTGAGAAACTAAGAGTAACACACATAGCTTCCCCAACTAAAAAGAATAAGCTTTAAGGAAATACTTTCTTAACGAGTGGCTGATGGTTAATTTTTTAAAACTCGCTAGATGGTTAGCCTTCACCATCAGGTTATTCTCTCAACATTTCCCTTTTCTGTGTCATCATTAATGCTCATAAAGCTGAGTATCTCTGGTTTACAGAGAACAATTTTAGTTCTGGTGAAGAAGAGGCTGTAAGGAGGGACCAAGATCTCACATGGGTAAAGAGAGGGTAAAGAGAAAGCATAGGAAACAAAACCATTTGAAGCCCATGATCAAATGCTGAATCTTAATGTAATAAAAGAGCTACCTTTAACAAAAGGCATCATTGCTAGTGGGGCTTCTTTCCTCTCTACAATGGGAGTTCTGAACCGTAATAATTTCCCTATCATGAATATAAAGCATGAAAGTTCTATAGCGTCCAGATGGGGGGTTTGGAGGAAACTTTGGAATTATATACCTTTGTCTAACATTTAATTGTTTGAGTAGGGGGGGCCAGGTGAGCAAGTACGCGGGGCTGTTGGGAGAGAAAGTACTATTTAAAGCCAAACTCTAGAAGTGCTTTGCCTTGATGTCACCATTTTTAATGAACTTTCCCTTTTAAAAAAATTGATGCCATGTGTAATGTGTACAAACTACAGGGTATATGATCACTTTTGGAGTGATAATACTGAGAGAGGCATAATTCAAACCAAAGAAAAAGACTTTTACTTATAATGTTTAAGAGACTTCAGTTGCTTAGCCTATAGCGAGTCTTATTAACCAGACCAGAACTTTCTTATTCTTTGGTATCTTAAAGCCCCTATGAACCTTCATTCTCCTGCCTTATTAAGAACTGTCTCTGATCTACAGCCTTGACCGTCTCGGTTCCTTGGGCACCTCTTCCGTTATACCATCTCATACATCCTGTATATCAACACTGTCCTTCTTCCCTCACATGCAGATTTCTTTGACTGCTCTTTAAAAATCTACCCATGTAGCTTCTGTATCTTTTCTTGTAAAGGGAAGTCAACATGGATGCATGGAAAATGCCCAGTGCCAACCACTGCTTGTTCTATCATGGGTGCTGTTGGGGGAAGGCTGTGAACCCTCATGCACTGTAAGTGTTTAGCTCCCACACAGCTCAGCCAGCGCTTTCCCAACAAAAGTACTCGTACAAGGGGGGTGCTGCATGGCCCTCAGAGTCCCACATGGCCACATCCTTGTGTATATATCTCCCTTTCCAATTATTTTCCTGGATGTTGTATGTCTCGGTACACACAGGCATGTGATAGTATGAGGTTGTTAATGAATTTTCTAGTATCAGAATTCGTCCTGTTCTCTCTGACCAAGCCTAATAATCTGGAATATTTTTTTTTTGTTTGTTTCAGATAAATGACCTTAGCCTCTCTAGTGTTAGTTTTTTGGAGTATAGAGTATAAGTGCTAAAAAGAGTGCCAGTAAGGTCTTTTTGCTATAAAATTTTAACAACTGGCATTGACTTAAGGCCTAAAATTTTATTTCTAGAGAGTTGTTCTTTTGTTGTAAGTCACAGTGTTCCAAATTTCCCTCAACATTCAAATCACACTAAAGACATAAGAAACAATCAGCCTTTAATACCAGCAAGTTAATGCAGAAACTGGGAAGAAGTAAAAATAATCTCTCTTATTTTTAAATTTCAGATTCCAAAGTGTGAAAAAAGTACTCATGACCTATTTAGAAGGAATTTTAGTCTAACTTTCTCATTTCAACGTATCAGAACTGTGCTCTTTAAATCCAAGAAGGTTAGTGACTTTCTCAAAATCACACAGTATGTTAAGGCTTCTCTGAGGATAAAATTGTGATCTTTTCCCACAATAGTATTCTCCAAGTGTTAGAAAGGGAGATGGAAAGAGGGGCTGGAGACAGAGAGAAGGAGAAAGGGAAAATGTCTCTATATAATCAGGCAATGCCTATTTGGTATACTTTTAAAAATTTGCATTCTAATATTTTATATATTATTTTACACTTGATCTAGTAGCAACCACTTCATTACCAAACTTGATTAAACACCCTCATCCCATTCTCCTCTCCCCCATCGTAGTCTAAGTGATTTGAACTGAAGTTTTGGAGAAACATATATTTCTTTGTTTTTTCTTCTTTCTCTATTTTGTTAGACTTCGTATATGTAACTATGAGAATTTGTTGCTCATAAAATTTGTACTTTCAGATACTTTGTTCCCAGAAGACTCTGCTAAGGTATTCATGGAAGCAAATAGAATTATAAAGGTTTGAAAATTCATTGACAAGTATTTTTCCCTATAGTCTAAGGCCCAATTCTTAGTAATAAAAATAATCATGCTCAAGGGCTAAAGCCATCACCCTTTGTTAAACCAGAATCTCTCATTTTAATGGACATGACTGTCTTTGATAAACATCATTCCATTTCATTTTCGTGAACCCCTATGGAAATTCATTTTCTATAAGAATGACTGAAAATAATTAGAATAAAAATAGCATTAAACATTATTGAAATAGTGAAATGTAAATAAATTCCTCAAAAATTCATCAGGAAAATGATTTGTTTGAAAAATAAATATTTTTAAATGAAAGATTATCCTTGAATAAAGAAGTATGCTCCCAGAAGCCTTAGTTGAAACCATTTTTTTCCCCATGACTAAAATTTTTTCAATTTAAGTTAGTATATATTACTTGGGTAGTTCCAAGATGGAAGCTCCTTCAAGAAACAAAAAGTCAACCAGGTACAATCAATGTCCTTAAGTATGCAAAATTTCCATCTTTTTTCCTATCAGAAATGATGTATTCCAATGCACAACTTTGTGTGAGAAGTGAATATATATGAAATAGAACAAAGTGGTCAAAATTCTGTAGAAATATCTAAGGTTAAGAACAATTTCGTATTTATTTATGCAAGGGGGAAATTTCTATATTCTCCTGAAGCAATTAATGTCATGGAAGGTCAGTATTAACTCAAAAGACAAATCTAGTTTAGGAACTAAAATAAGATTAGGAGTTAATTTGGGTACAAGTGCTTAAAGTCTGACTTTCTGTTTTTTTACCTTTGTAGATGAGATTGATATAGATATGAAGACGTTACTGGCTTCACTAAAACACAATCTTATATTTAAGGAGCCAGTTAAGAACATCACAAGTCAAAATTATCAATCAGGACTTTAAGCATTGCAAAAACGCTCTCTGCTTGTTCCTCACCTATCCTTCAACACATATGACCTGAACTGTGGAGGCTGAGACACTTAATCCCTTATTTTCCGTTGAAATTTTCTGTTCCTATTTTCTATGGCCAAATGACAGAGGTGAGTTCATGTGGTACATTATAATCATCCATCCAGTAAAATCCCTTCTCCATTCATTTAGGCAATGATTTATTGATGTGTTCACTTATTCATTCCATTTATCACCACTACCGATTTTTATTTCCCTTTCCCAACAAAAGCATCTATTCTAATGTCTTTTTGTTTCTATGTGCTTTTAAAAAAGTTGTATAATTTTTTATGTGCATGAATTTTCAACTTACATAAATAATATTAGGTTGTATATAAATGTCTTTGTTTTTAAAAATGTTGTTACCCAGCATTATGTTTATAAGATTTGCCCAATACTCCTTTTAACTGTGTAGTACCCCATGAAGTACATCCATCAAAATTTATCTATTCATTCTTCTATCAGTTCTTCTATCATTCTTCTATCAGTTCTTGCCTCCAACTCCATACTTCCCCAAATAATGCTGCAGTAAATATCCTTACACATGTCTGTCCTCTCAGAAGTCTGCATGAGAAATTCATTGGGATATATAACTAGTAGTGGAATTGCTGAAATCACACTGCAGGTGGGCTTATATAAGATTTAACTAAATATACCAGATGCTCTCCACAGGGGCTGCTACAGTTTACAGTCCCATTAGCAGTGCTTCAGAGCCCCTTTCACTCCATGCCCCATCAATCTTCCCAATTTTTTTTAACCCAATAGATGTCAAGTGATATCGTTTTGCTTTAATTTGTGTGTCTCTGATTTCTAGTAAGTTTGCATGTCTCTTAATGTATTCATATACAGTTTTCCCTCAGTACCCATGGGGGATGGTTCCAGGACCTCCAGTGAATACCAAAATCCTTGGATTCTCAAGTACCTGAAATAAAAATGGCATAGTATTTTTATATAACCTATACACATCCATCCATATACTTTAGATCATCACTAGATTACCTATAATACCTAATACAATGTAATGCTATGTAAATATTTGTTATACTGCATTGTTTAGAGAATTATGACAAGAAAAAAGTCTGTACATGCTCAGAACAGATGTAACCATCCATTTTTTAAATTTGAATATATTTGATCCTCATCCGTGGTTGAATCCACAGATGTGGAACCTATGGATAAGGAGAACTGACTGTACTTGCTAAGTTTTGGGTTTCCTATTAAGACCCTTTGCACAGCTCTATCCAGGATAATATAAGAGGTGCTAGATCATCATTGTTTTTTGTAGCTGAGTAGTACTCCATGGTATATATGTATCGCATTTTGTTAATCTACTCATATATTGATGGGCACTTGGGTTGTTTCCACATCTTTGCAATTGTGAATTGTGCTGCTATAAACATTATAGTGCAGATGTCCTTTTTATAGAATGACTTTTGTTCCTTTGGGTAGATGCCCAGTAATGGAATTGCTGGATCAAATGGTAGTTGTACTTGTTGCTCTTTGAGGTATCTCCATATCACTTTCCACAGAGGCTGTACTAGTTTGCAGTCCCACCAGCAGTGTATGAGTGTTCCTATCTCTCTGCAACCATGTCAACATTTATTGTTTTGGGACTTCTTGTTAGAGGCCGTTCTCACTGGAGTGAAGTGATATCTCACTGTGGTTTTGATTTTCATTTCCCTGATGATTAGAGATATTGAGCATTTTTTCATATGTTTGTTGGCCATTAGTCTATCTTCTTTTGAAAAGTTTCTGTTTATGTCCTTTGCCCACTTTTTGATAGTGTTTGATTTTTTTCTTGCTGATTTTCCTGAGTTCTATATAGATTTTAGTTATCAGCCCTTTATCAGATGTGTAGCATGAAAATATTTTCTCACATTCTGCAGGTTGTTTGCTATCCTTATAGTTTCCTTGGCTGTGCAGAAGCTTTTTAATTTGATCAGGTCCCATTTATTTATTTTTGTTGTTCCTGTGATTGCCTTGGGGTCTTCCTCATAAATTCTTTTCCTAGGTCAATGTCTGTAAGAGTTTTTCCAGCATTTTCTTCTAGAATTCTTATAGTTTCATGCCTAGGTTTAAGTCTGTTATCCACTGTGAGTTGATTTTTGTGAGAGGTGAGAGGTACAGATCCTGTTCCAGTCTTCCCCACGTGGCTATCCAATTTTCCCAGCACCATTTATTGAATAAGGATTCTTTCCCTCAGTGTATGTTTTTGTCTGCTTTGTAACAGATTAGATGGCTATATGAGGATGGTTTTATATGTGGGTTCTCAGTTCTGTTCCATTTGTTTATGTCTCTGTCCTGAGCCAGTAACATGCTGTTTTAGTTACTGTAGCCTTGTAGTATAGCTTGAAGTCTGGTAAATTGATGTCTCCCAATTTGTTCTTTGTGCTTAAGATCGCTTTTGCTATATGGTTTCTTCTCTGGTCCCATACGAAGTGTAGAATTATTTTTTCTAGATCTGCAAAAATTGGTGTTGATATTTTAATAGGGATTGCATTGAATCTGTAGATCACTTTTGGTAGTATAGATATTTTAACAATGTTGATTCTGCCTACCCATGAGCATGCTATTGTTTCCCCCCTGTTTACATCCTCTGCTGTTTCCTTCCTCGGTGTTGCATAGTTCTCCATGTAGATATCTTTTACCTCCTTAGTGAAATATATTCCTAGGTATTTTATTTTCTTTGTTGCTATTTTGAAGGGTATTGAGTCTTTGATTTGGTTCTTAGCTTGACTGTTGTTGCCGTAGAAGAATGTTACTTGTTTCTGTACGTTGATTTTGTAGCCTGAGACTTTACTGAATTTGTGTATCAATTCCAGTAATATCATGGCAGAATTTTTGGGGTTTTCTAGTTATAAGATCACATCATCAGAAAAGAGTGATAGTTTTACTTCTTCTGCCCCCATTTGGATGCCCTTGATTTTTTTCTCTCTTCTGATTGCTCTGGCTAGAAATTCTAGCACTAAGTTGAACAGAAGTGGTGATAGAGGGCAACCTTGTCTGGTTCCAGTTCTAAGCAGGAATTCTTTCAAATTTTTTCCTGTTCAGTATGATGTTGGCTGTGGGTTTGTCAAATATGGCTTATATCATTTTCAGGTAAGTCTCATCTATACCTATTTTGTTAAGCGTTCTTATCATAAAAGGGTGCTGATTTTTGTTGAAAGCTTTTTCTGCTTCTATTGAGAGGATCATATGGTCCTTGTTTTTACTTCTATTTATGTGTTGAATTGCATTTATAGATTTGTGTATATTGAACCATCTCTGCATCTCTGGGATGAAGCCCACTTGGTCGTGATGGATTATGTTTTTGATAAGCACCTGAATTCAGTTTGCTAGAATCTTGTTGAGAATTTTTACCAGACCTACAAAGAAGAACTGGTTCCTATCCTGCAGAAATTATTCCACAACATTGAGAAGAAGGAGGAAATCCTCCCCAACATGTTTTATGAAGCCAACATCACCCTGATACCAAAACCAGAAAAGGACACAACCAAAAAAGAAAAC
Source organism: Lepilemur ruficaudatus (assembly GCA_963574885.1). Lineage (NCBI taxonomy): Eukaryota > Metazoa > Chordata > Mammalia > Primates > Lepilemuridae > Lepilemur > Lepilemur ruficaudatus. Next base: position 23,625 of record CAUYRT010074386.1, on the reverse strand, counting down.
TACAGACCAATATCCCATATCCTGAATTCTTTTTCTGATTTCCTTGTATTATTTTTTGGAATTCTCTTATATCTCACTGAGTTCCTTTAGTATCAACACTTTGAATTTTCTTGTCCAGGATTTTGTAAATTTCTTTTTAATTGGGATCTATTGCTGGAGAATTATTATGTTGTTTTAGAGGTGTCATATTTCCTTGCTTTTTAATGTTTCCTGTGTCCTTACATTGATACATACACATTTGCTATAATAGTCGCTTTTTCAATTCTTTGAATTTGTTTTTATAGGGGAGGAATTTTTTCTGAAGTTATATCTATGGTGTCAGTTGGGTAGGCACTTTGGCTTTGATTCTGGGTGCCTGTAGTAGTACAGTCTTTTTATGATTTCTTCAGCTGTAAATAATGTCAATTATGTTTATAATTTCCTTATTGGCTTAGGGTGTGAGTGTTAGTGGATACTGTGGTAAAGTTTTGCTGGGGATCTGGATGCAAGATGATGCAATCTTTATGCCCCAGTTGTGGCAAGCAGGGTTTAACATGACTTTTTGGGGCTCCACGGTGATGTCCACTGGCACTGGTATTAGTGGGTCCCCGGCAAACCAATTCTTGGGCCTCCATGTGGCTTGCTTGGGTGATGGGGTAGCAGTGAGTGGGGTAGGTGGGTGTGTTCTTGGGCCCCTAGGTAGTGTGCATGGTGTGGGCAATGGCAGTAGCAGTGGTGGGACAACCCTTTCGGACCCATGTATTTGCACTAGTGTTGGCAGTGGCTGTGATGGGCTAGGTGAGTTAGTCTCTAGGCCTGCAGGTGATGCATGCAGATGGCTGCCAGCTGTGCTGATAGCAGATAATTGGACAGGTTTGACCTCAGAGCCTGGTAGGAGTGCTCAGGTGGCAATGGTTGTGAATGGTTGTGAAGGGCCCTGGATAGCATGCTGGAGTACTGGGAGGGCTAGAGCTGGGCTGGGTGGACCTGTTCTCAGGCCCCCTTGTGGTGCATGCAGGACACTGGCAGTGGTAATCAGGCGTGAGTTATAAATACATTCTTTTAAATAACTTGTACTTTCCCCAGTGATTTGTCGAATACCTTTGTCAGATATTACATACAAGTACCTATAAAGGAGTATGTTTCTGAGATTTCTAGTCTATTCTATTGGTCTATATGTCTATTCTTGCGTACATCCCATACAGTTATTATTATGGCTTCGAACTACATTAATACCGGGTAATAAATACCTCCTCATCAATGTTCTTTTTCAATGCTGAATTCATTTTCTTTTTGTGGACATTATGGATTTTGGGCTAAGTTTGCAAATTCCTGAACAAAAACTGGAACTTTGATTGGAATCTATATTAGTTTCCTATTGTTGCCACAATAAATTACCACTAAGTGGCTTAAAACAACACAAGTTTATTGTTTTACACTTCTCTAGGTCAGAAATCCCACATAATCTCACTTGGATAAAACAAAGGTGCAGGGCTGTAGTCTCTTCTGGAATTTTTAGGGGAGAATCTGTTTTCTTGCCCTTTTCAGCTTTTAAAGGACACCCTCATTCCTTAGCTCATCACCCCATTCCTCCATCTTCAGGGCCAGCAACATTGTCACATGTCTCTCTGTCCACAGCTGGGAAAGGTCCTTTATTTTAAAGGTCCTTGTGATTATATAATCACAAGGTGATTTGATAATCCAGGATAATCTCCCTATCTCAAAATGGATAACCTTAATCACATTTGCAAATCTCTTTTTTCATGGAAAGTGACATATTCACAGGTTCTGGGGAGTAGGATGTGGACATCTTTAAGGGTCCCTTGTTTTGCCTACCAAAGAATTGCATAGCATTTCTTTGCAATAAATTTGGGGAGAATTCAAGGAAGCCTACTTCTCTTTTTATAGAGATCAGTCACTGTATCCTATATGATAATTTAACACTTTTCCCCAAAGTACTGTTGTACATTCTTGGTTAATTCCCAGATTTTCTGTAATTTTTATTACTATTATATAAGGATTTTATTTATAATTGCATTCTCTGATTGGATATTACTAATGTGCAGAAATGATATTATTCTTGTAATTGATTCAGTATCTGTCAGGCTTGCTAAAATCTCTTATTCATTCTAATAATTTGTATGTTGATTCTACTGATTCTCTCAATTTTTTCTATCTTCCTTACTTCTCTAAGCCAGTGGTCAGTCAACTATGGCATTAGTGACAAATCCAATTTGATGATTGATGCCTGTTTTTGTAAATAAAGTTTATACGTTGTTTGTAGCTGCTTTTGCCTTATAATGGCAGAGATCAGTAGTTGTGACAGAGACTCTAAGTCACCCACAAAGCCTAAAATACTTACTATTTTTCTCTTTACACAAAAAGTTTGCCAAGCCCTGCTATAAGACTTTTATTCTTTCTTAACATAGCTTATACAATTGGGAGTAGCTGGTATACTTTATGAATCTTAAAAAGTAGCCAGAGACCCAAAATATTTACCTCTACCTAAAGTCTATTAATTCTTACAATACTTTCTTAAATCATACAAGTTTGGTATGATAAGGGTTAATGTATTTCTTTTTAAAATTGCAACTGCCCCTAGGCTGTAAAATGTAATTTTGAAGCATGAGGCAGGCATTGTAGTGCTGGGAGACTTTGAGTGGTTCATTGACAAAATGAGACTGCCAGATATTTAGGTATTGGGAAAACCTACAGGTGGGATCTTACAGAAATGGGAAAATTGATCATTCCAAACTTAACAGCTCTGATGTGTTGTGTAGGGCTGCCCTGCCCTCTAATTTAGAACCACCAAATTTGTATTGCAGAAAAGCCCTTTCTATAAAGAATGATAATAATACTGAAGTAGGTATTGAGAGAAATACTGCTTGAAGAGCTTGGAGCATACCTTTTGTGCCTCCTCAAGTGGTCTTGAGTTGAAAGACACTATTTCTGCATTGCCAAATGTGGCATACTTAGAAATCGTAAATGAATTTTTAACAAACAATTCTGTGAGTTGTATAAAAAAAGGAGAGGTTAGATGAAAGAATATATGAGATAAACAGCTAGAATAATTTATTCTACTTTCAGCTTTTGTCTTGGAGGAGGCCAAGGTGGAATTTTTTTGGTTGTCCCACATCTAGGTTCATCTCACACCAACCATCTCCACCACACTGCCTTAGGTAACCTCCCTCAATTCTAGAGTTGTGCCTGATGCATAATGGTTGGAAAGTCAGTGCCACATCTGTCCTGGTCCTGAGATTGGCCCTATGGGTATGTCTCTAAAAATAATTGATGATGACATATCCAAGGCAGCCAGCGACTGGAAGGGTCTAAAGATTGCAATGAAAATGACCATTTTGAACAGACAGGCCCAGATGGAAGTGGTGCCTTCTGCCTCTGCCCTGATCATTAAAGCCTTCAAGGATCTACCACAAGACAGGAAAACAGCATAAAAATACTAAACTCAGTGGAAATATCACTTTTGATGAGATTGTCCACATTGCCTGATAGATCACCACTAATCTTTACCCAGAGAACTATCTGGAGCCATTAAGGAGATCCCGAGGACTTCCTAGTCTGTGGGCTGAAAAGTTGATACCACCACTCTCATGACATAACAGATAACATCGATAGTGGTGTGGTGGAATGCACAGTTAGTTAAAAAGTACAAAGGACAATATTTTATATTTCATTTGACAACCCCTCTCCTCCAAAGTTCATTCAGTTTAGCTTGACATTTAAAGTCCTCTATAATTTTCCCATGCATTTGTCATTCCCAAACATGGCTGCACATCAAAATCACCCAGAATGCTTTAAAAAAATTATAGATTCCTTGAGTTCCAGTTCTAAACTTACTGAATGAAAATCTTTGGAGGTGTGATCTTTGAGTCTATTTTTTAAAAGCTTACCATAGATTCTTATGTATCTCACCCAAAATAATGTCCTAAAATGCCCCTTCAATCTTGCTCTCTTTTTATCCATTATTACTCATCACATAAATTTTATTCAGAAAAATTATTTTCTTTGTCCTCCCCTTATCAAGCTTTTTGTTTTTTCTATCACTGTGCAGCCCCTTAAAATTTCCTCACTCTGTTGGCTTTTTTCCTCTCTTTGGAAGTGTAAAAATTTTGGGCCAAATACAAAGTTAGAGGCAACAGTTCTCACAAGACTGCTCCCACTTCTGACACCAAATGGGAAGTTTGAGGGATTCCCTTAAAACATCCTCAGGTTTGATTATTTGCCAGAAGGACTCACAAAACTCACTGACAGCTGCTATACTTATGGTTACAGTTTATTACATCTAAGATACAAATTAAAATCACCCAAGAGAAGAGATTCATAGGGCAGCAAGGTCCAAATGCAGAGCTCTGGTTGCCCTCTCCTTGTGGTGTCAATGGTGGCATTACCTCCCTCTGGTCACAATGTGTGATGATATACACAGAGAATGGCCAACCAGAGAAGCTCACCCAAGCCTTTAGTGTCAAAAATTTTATTTGAGTCAATCACACATTACTTGTGTGGCTGAATTTTAGTCTTCAGCCATCTTGGAGGTTGGGCTAATATTTTTAGTCATCAGTTCTTTTGGAGTTTTGAATTGATAAGGCTTGACACTAAGTCCCCATCATAAATCACACTGTTAGACTGCCTAGAGGCCAAACCCCCAAGGTAAACAAAGCCACTCTCATCAAGCAGGGCATTCCAGGGGCCTGGTGGTCAGCCACCAGTAGCCAAGGGCAAAAACCAGATCTCCTGCTCCCGTCATTCAGGCTGTTGTCTCTCCTCTGCCTCAACATCTCTTCATAGAACTTGATTCTTTCAAAATAGGCATATTTTCTAAGTAATAGTTGATAGCAGTTAGGAAACAATTGCCAGTGCCTGACAAGAAGTGAAAGGGTATTAACACATACTCCCACCCCAGCATACTTCCTGCACACGTGTGATTATTTAACCTTTACAAAAGTCTTTAAAGGTAGGTATTATTTTCTGTAGGTATACGGACAAAGCCTCAAAGTGATCACAAAAATAGTAAAAGAGCTAGAATTTGAAGCTGGGTCTTGCTGACTCCAAAGTCAATGCTGTTTCCTCTCTACCAGACATGAATCTGGGTTGTTGTTACTTGCCCTCATCATGAATGGGTGTTTCAGTGGAGGGGGCAGCTGCTGTTTCTAAGAGTGATGAGAAAGGATAATAATCTAGGTCAGCCTGTAGGTCAACCAAAGCTATTGGGCCAGTATGGGCAACACTTGAGCTGGACATGATGAACCGCATTTTTCTCTCTGACCCCTAAATCTACTTTATATGAAGGCCTGAGAGACCATTGAGAAAATTCTCTGCCTATGACTTTGTGCTTACAATTTCCATTTATTGGAGAAAAGACAGAAAAATGCAATTATTAAAACTTACTATTAATAAATGCCATACATTGTGATCTTTTATTACAATGCATCATAGAGTAGCTATGCTTATTTCCAACTTAACACATGAGCAAACTGAGACTCAAGGGAATGGAGGACTGATGAACAGTAGAGCTAAAATCAAAATCAGGGTGAACCTGACTCCCACGCTCCTGTCTGTCTGCTATACCACACTGCCTTACTTGATCTCTGATCATAAATATTTCATGAAATAGAGGTTAAGTAGGTCACCAGGAGTAACCTTTTCTATTTCATTTTGTTATTTATGTAGGGACACTGACACTTTTCCAGTGATACATATTCCTGGTATTTTGTGGAAAGGAGCCCTGTACTTGTTGTCAAGCTTTCAAAGCAAATGAAGGTTCTATCCATTGTGTTTTGAGTTTGACCAGGAGCTATCCTTTCCTGCAGAGATAGAGTTGGTTAGACCTGTGGGAGGAAGGAATGAAGGAAAGACTATTTTTCATGGCATGATCTAAATTTAAATCCTAATTATTCTATTACTTAACCTTCTAATAAAGCAACACTTTTGCAGCCTTCTTGAATTTGTGATGAAATTTAGAATTTAATTCCTCCTTAGAACATGGTTTCAAATCTGAGGGAAATTAAGAGGAAAAAGTGTTTTGAAACGCATAAGAGTTGTACATAAAGCAATCTATCCTACCAGGTTTTAGGGCTCAGAGCCCAGAGAAGGGCCCAATGCATTAAGATTAATGCTGGATACCTCTGAGTCACCCAGCCCATATCAGTATCCTCCTATAAATCACCTATTGCCCCTAGAGGAGGCAAAAGCAGCCAAACACTATATTTAGTAGATCCTAGACTTGTAATTAAATGACAAAAAGTGAAGCAAGAGACAAGGTGACTAGCTAGAAATATGACTCAGCAGTATATACAATCTCTACTTTGGAAACGTCACACCATTGTTATTTTGGAGGAAAAAATGATTTGAATGAATGTAAGGTCCCCACCATTTGTTTCTTTCGGAATCAAGTCATATTTATTTCAGGGAATGAGCATAAAATCAATGGGTAGTATTTTTTGCTAGAAAACAAAATTTAAAGAGAATCTATTTAAAGGAGCCAAAAGAGAATTTTCTGGAAAGATATATTTTCTCTTGTATTAATTTGAAAATACTATATCTCAAATGATTTAAGTGATCTTGGGAGACACTTTATTGAAACCATCATTTTGATTCTTTTCAAGAGCCTCCCATGGGGATGAGAACTTTATTTTATGAATTTCTCAAAAATACAAAGTAATATTTTATGTTAATTCCATTATGCAACATATAATTTTAATTAGTATAGCTCATATTATACTTTATCATATTGTGATGCAAATATATTGCTTTACTTTGTTAATTTCTGATTAAAGTCATTTAAAATACCTTGCATAGTGAAAATGTGTAATAAATCTTAAATCTTCTCATATCAGTAACATCTTCATAATAAATGTCATTTTTCAAAACCAAATGTGAGGAAATGATAATTTAGATTTAGATTGATCCTTGTTTGGAAAATTTTATGCTTCAACTGAAAACTAAGCATGTTTTGAGCGCACACTTCTGGTTTATCTCATCCTGATTCTATGGGGACTCTGGGCCTTTCATTGCCTTTAATCTGTTTTATAACTGTGTAAATTGTAGATAACTAATATCAATGCACAAAAATCCTTGTCTATAGACAGGCAAAAAAATTCTGTCCAGTGGTTTCATTGACTTCCCTCCCTCCATGGGAAAAAACAGGTTCCTCTCTATTTGTAAATTCATTTCAACATTCTTTTACTATATATAACTTTATGTTTCTTTAACCTATTTTTTTAAACTGGTTGTAACAACCTATTGTTTCTGTCATTAATAATGATTAAAAAAATAATAATCTTTAACATGCATTCCATTTACGTCTATGTGAGAGTCATGATTTTACCCTACTTTTGGAAATTATCCTTTAACAGGTGACACTTAAATGTCACCTCTTTAAGAAGCCAGAGTAGTATCCTTCCGTCCTTGCTGCATATTGAATCATATTGTTGCTTCTATTTTAACATCCTCTGGTATTGCTGCATTTAGTTTGTCATATTACTATTTAAATACTCACAGGTGTATGTTTTATTTTCCTACCCCCATTGTAAGTTATTTGATGGTTAATGCCTCTCTGTATCCCTTGCTGTGTTTAGCATAGTATGTTACACATAGCATGTGATCAGCTTGATAACCGTGAGTTGAATAAAGTAAAAGTGCTGGGTTTCACACTTCATCCAGTCTCAGTACTTTCTCTGTGGCTCTTTGCAAGTGTCATAAGACTTGTAGCTTCATATCGTAGATTGTAAATGTCTTAGGAGTCCTATGCTTCAAGTATGAAAAAGGCAACTAGGTATTTTGTAATGGCTTTTTATTTTAATTTTTTATTATTTTTAATGCTATTTTTATGTGAGAGTAGTAGTCAGTGAAAAAAAAATCTATCCTGCACTTTAAATAGATTTCATTCTTTTCAGATGTTTGCTTTGTGGTTTTAAATTACTTGGAGATGTTTCTGCTCTAAACTGTTTTGTCTTTTTCTTGCATAAGATCTTTCAGTGGATTCTGATCACGCTCAAAATCCAAAGTCCCTGCTATTTATACAAAGGTGCTTCACGGTGTGACCTCTGGCCCCTCCCAACCTTGTCATGGGCTTTGCCTTCATGGTGTGCTCCAGACCTTACACCTTCTTGCCCCAGCCCTTTGAGAGCCGTGTGGCTTTCTTCCTTACTTCCTGCAGGTCTCTGGTCAGATACGATTTAAGAAACCTTCCCATTAATCTTAAATTTAACATTACCCCCGTCGCTCTTTGCCCCTTACTTTGCTTTACCTTTTCTTCAGAGCTCTCATCATCCAGTGCCCTGCGTACCCTGACTTCATATTATTTATCTGTTTGTTTATTGGTTTTGACTCTCTTATGCAAATGTTCCATAGGGAAGACTTTCTGTATTTTTCCACTGCTGTGATATTTCTAGTTAGTGCCTGGTCCATATCAGGTATTTGATATATATATGTTAGACAAATGAATGAATGCACGATATTTAACCTATACTACAAATTCAATGACACTTCTCCAACCAAAATTCCAAAGAGTTTTTGAAAACTTAATCAAATGATTCAAAATTTAGCATACTAGAATGTAGAATATGCATATTTTTGAAACAAAATTCTACTTGCAGGAAATTACTCTATAAAAATAAACAAATGTTCAGACATCTATACAAGGATGATTATCACAGAATTACCCATAAAGTAGAAAACAGAATATAATTTTAAGTTCATAAATTGGAGCTAGGTTTTATAATTTATGGTATATGAAAATTTTAAAAAATCTCTTCAATAAGACATTATAATAAGTGGAAAATGTCATCAAAGAGAATATATAGTATAAGATTATTGAAATATATGGTTATATGTATACTTACATATATGACAAACCTATCTTTTTCAAGAATATATATGAAGATATTAACAATAAGCATTTCTTATTGGTGGGACTGGAATGACCTTTACTTACCTTAGATCACTTTCTTTTCTATCATAACCATAAATTATTTTTAAAATGAACAAAACCATTTTTATTTTGGAAAAAAAATGGTATCTAGTCCAATCTCTTCACTGTGCAAATAAAACAAATTGGTCTCAAGGTACAAATTATATGTATGTGTCTGTGTGCTTAAGTATTGAAAATAGGGATAAAGATATTTATCCAATATAATCCATCTGGAAAAGAAGAGCGGGTTTGGTTTTACTGAAAATCTGGGAGTTGTTTTATTTTTCTTGAACCAAATAGCTATTTTTATGAACCTCAAGCTCAGCTGTCATATTGCCTTTTGGCAAGACACTAGATTCGGAGGAAAATGTACTCTGCAAATAGAGTGTATCTATCACAGACTCCTAATGCAGAAAATGAAATCACACAAATAATCTCTTTAGATAGATTCCAGTGAATCTTCTAGCTCATTTCAATCCAAATCAAATCTATGTTAAAATATTAATGCAAGGATTAAACTATATAAGTAGCAGGTCAGACTGGAGGAAGGTTAAAGAGAATACACGAATCACTCCTCAGGCCTCAAGTTGTAACTTCGGGGTATAAGCTCTCAAGAAATAGTTATTTGCATAAACCAACAGTCGAGAAGGAAAAAAGTTCTCAAAAGATAACAACATTAATAATTCCCTGGGTTTATTTGCTGTGCATAGAAAATAGCTATTTATTGTTAATCTTAAATGGCTTTTGTTCAACATACTTGTTTGAATTTCATTCCTTTATAATTGCAAGTGATTCATATAATGTTGGGTTAAAAGAGTTTGAATAGTCAAGTGCTTGTGATGTTCAGTCTTGAGAAGCCTAAACTGTGGAAACATTATGTGAGATGATGCGGTCAATTTAAGAGAAATATCTGAGGCTACAGTGAGGCCATACAGCAACCTTGTACACAGTGGAGAGAGGTGTGCCCTCTGGGTGGACACCGCCCCATGGGGAACATGGGTTAGCAAGCCTACTCCCTGAGCAGACTGGAGAAGAAACAAACAGAAAACAGCATAGCCATAGTAAAGGCTAAGAGAAAAGAGGCCTCCTTTAATCTCAGTCTTGAGGTTTTGCGAGGAATAAATCTGTGAGTAGCATAGACAGAAAATGGATTGCACAAAGCCTAACTAGGAATTCACGTTGCTGCCCTGCTGGCGGTGTAAATTCTGTGTGCCTCTCAGTCTGTCTCAAATTTTCCAGTTTTGTTCCTGCTTTCATCCCCACATTGACTGTGTTTTCTAGTTTCTTTAATGCTCTATTCTGTTTTATTAGTTTCTCAACACAATTTTAGAACTGTCTATGGTCTTGCTATATGCTGATTATTTTACACTTATTTTCTATTTCTGCTTTGGTTAACCTCATCTGTTCATTCTTTAGGCTAAGATCTTGTTTCTTCGTTCTCTCTTTTAATTTTTCTTCTTTTAAAATTCTTATTTCTAACACATTTGTAAAGCATTCTATTTTAACTCCATGTATAAATTTGCAACACCCTAGTTCATGTTTGATTTGATTCTTAAAAGTTAACTTTTTAATATTATTGGATTTTTGTATTAAAAATTCTACTCCATTTAATTTTGTCTTACCTTGTTCTTAAATTTACTTTTAGTCTTCTGTTAGCTCTCTACCATCCCTGTATCACCGTGCTTCAATTTCCTTTTCTAATTTTTTTTCCTTTTCTCCCTTCTCCTCCTATAAATAATTTTAAAGTGAACTCCAGGATGTTCAGCCAAAGGAGTGGTGATAATGCAGACATTCCCCACCACAGACAGGAGCTGGTGGAGGCACTCTCCTGCCACTGTCTTCGCAGCTTCCCCCGGCTCTCCCTAATGGATTTCCTGGTCCACTTAAGGCTGGCTCTTCAAAAACCTCACCGTGATACCCCAATTTTCCCACTGGCTGTAATTCCGTTAGCTTGTTAGACACTTTTGGTTTCCTGGAATAGTGTGTCTTCCTAAATTCTCATACCGTCTGATCTTTACCTAAGTGACATGCATTTAAAATCTATTGTCCCAGATATACTGCTATTAACTTTGAGACGAACATCCAAGAGAAAATACTATGTGGCAGAGCTAATAAATCATACCAGAGATGAGATACTTCAGGCAACAGCCCTGTCTGACAAGCCTTGCCCTTGGAAAAGAGCGGAGTGGTGCTGAGCTGCACATGGGTACTTAAGGAGTAATGCCCTCATCTCCACGGTGGTTTCACTTCTCGTCTAGTGGAGCATAAGCGAATCCTACTTTTTAGCATCTCCTAGAGCTCTGCCTAAATCCCTGGCTCTCATTATGACTTGTGAAGTGAATCTGTTTAGAGCAGCCTTTTTTTTTTTTTAATTAAGTGACAAATATAAACTTGCTTAATGATAATCTTGATTTGTTAGGATTTGTATTTAGCAATTTCAGTCTGCCTGGTTTGTCATTACCTAAGAAGAAGAAAGGCCCATTTTCTTAGACATGAACCTTGTCCCCCAAGGAAAGTTCTGATAGGGAGGAGGCCTGCACCGGGCTTCTTCTGTCGCCAAGGAAGTGCAAGTCTGGGGTCCTCAGAGTCCCTGAAGCTCCATGATTAGCATCCAGGTTGTTAGTGGAAACACCAGCATTGAGCCCATTGTCCACATCCAGATGTCTTGTGTTTTCACACCTTGAAGCTAGTTCCCTATTTTTCTTAATCTGCTTAGCAGTGTCTCACACGTACATAGTGATCCAAGAAAGGCAATTTCTATGTTTAAATAGCTGAGTAAATTTTCCTGTCTCTTTTCCTGTGTGTATGGCATATAGTGTCAACTCAATATTAAGCTTCCTGAGAACAAGAGTGATGCTTTTTAGCTTTTCTATCCAATTCATTAAGCAAAACACAGTGAGTGCATAGAATGTTATTGACATCCTCTCTTTATCCTCCATATTTTTGGATATTTTACTCCATATTATAAAAGTGGGTGAATAGCAAGCACCATTTGAACAATGTCTTGCATGCTGTATCAATAAATTTTTACTCTTCAAAAAACGATGACAGAACCTCAGTTGCGTACAACAGTTTCTCATGCATCTGTGGGGTTCATCCCATCCAATCTGGGCTTGCCTGGAGGGCTCTGCTAATTTTGGCTATGCTCACTTAGGCAGCTGAGGGTTGGATGATCTGGACTAAACTTGGCTGATGAAACTCAGTTCCATATGTTTCCTATCTGACAAGGGCCAGCCTTCTCATAGTACTTGTAAATTTGCAAGAGAATGATCCCCAAGTAAGACTCTTTTCAAGTCTTCACCTCTTGTAACATCATGTTGGTCAAAGCAAGTCCATGGCTGAGCCCACAATCCAGAGTCAGGGCAGGTGACCCTGACCCCATGGGAGTATCCTACACAGTGTCAGGAAAAGAGTATGGGAACAGGGAGGTGTGAAGAATCAGGGCCAAATGAAACCATAGTGTGGAATGTTAATGACTAGTGACCTAAGAGAAAATAGTAGATGTGCATTCAAGGAAGGTTGAGTCTGGTCACATAGTGCCTTCTACCATTGTACCCATTGATAACAACTTTACCAACTCTTGTTCAGACTGACTCCTTATGCTTCCCAAATCAACAAGCCCCTTTTAATCCCTTTCTTCACATTGCTGTTAATCCAAACATGCAGGTGTTGCCCCTCCTACTCACATCCACCTGTCTAAATCTTACTCATCCTTCTTCATTCTTTAAGGCACAGATTAAGACTCATTTTCCACATGAAGTCTTCCTTGAGCTTCATACTAAAAGGTTCATACCATTTTATTAAACTTCCATGGCCTTTGCATCTCCAGTGTAATACTTATTTGTAATTTGTATGCTATTTTATTCTAATATCTATGTATAGTCATTTTGATCTGCCCAGGTAGAATGCAGGCTCCTTAAAGAAGAAGTGGCGAAAACTCTAGCTTTGAAAAATGGAAATTTGAGTTCTGGTGCTGACTCTGCCATTGACCAATTAGGGAAGCTGTTTTAATCTGTCTGGGCATTGCCTTCCTTAAACTGAGGGGGTTAGAGCAGATGGTATCTAATATAAGGCACTCCATTGTGTTTATTAGGTTTCTGTTCAGTTCACCATAGCATCTCATTCAGCACACTGTTAGGCACAAGGTAGGTTCTTAACATATGCTTTTTGTTGATAGGTAAAATGATTATTTTATATGCACTGAGATTTATAAAATCTAATTTAACACGGCATACAAAGTTAGGACTGAATCAATTGCAGTGCAGAAAGTTACTCAGTGGGGAAGACTGAGCTGGCCCAGAAATGTTATAGTTAGTTTGGTGACTTTTCTATTAGTAATAATCATTTAAAGTCATAGTAAACTTGGCCAGTCATCTTATGGCCACATTGTAACCTATTAAACTTTCAAGAACCTAAAGGGGCCATAACATTTTTAATCAATACATTCATGATTATAAATTGGTGAAAAATGCATATTTTAGAATAAAATATAGATAATATCAAGACCTGGCCACAGTAAGGACACTACAAAGTTATGGGAAAAACAGTGTGATAACGAGATAATGTAGATAGGAATGCTGCGACATTTTCCAAAAATTAAAAAATAAAATAGAGACTCTCTTGATAGTTATAGCTTCAGCATTCTTGTAAGGTTGCTTGTAAAGGTAACAATGGCTCCTCGTTTGATTTTTGATTCAGTAAAGGTACCCATCTAGATAAAGTTTACCTTCTATTGTCTGTCCTCTATTGAGAACGTGCATCTTTCTCTCAACTATAAACTTCGGTGAGCTAGCTATTATCATTTCATGTCAAGTAAGATTGGTGGGGCTTGTTTTAGTGTGGAAGAGTCTCATCTAAGCTATTCTCGCTTGGATTTCCCCCTTGCTCTCTTAGCAGGCTACACACCATTTTTTGATTGTTTAGGCCCCTATGATACGTGCAGCAAACGAGAGGTGACTTCTTATCTATAAGCAGAAGCTGCCTGATAAACAGCAGGGATGAATAATTTATAAGGTAGCAGTATGGAAAGTGGCATTTCACACTTCTTTCCACGTAAAATGTCGCATGAATTCCAAACAGGCTAAACAGTTTAGGAGGAAATGGAAACCTAAAATTGCTAGCAAGAGAAAGAGAGAAGAGAGGGTTCTATACTGTAATGTGGTAATTATGATATTACTCAAGAAGAATTCTGATCCAAATATTGCTTTCCATTGATTAAATGTGAAAGCAAATTACAGTTTCTCAAATCAATGTTAAGAAATAATTATTATACACATGGAAATAGCATCAATAAGGCAAATAGGCTTGCATTTTCTTCCACTCAATTTCAGTCAATTTACAGTAAATGAATCCTGAAAAACTGCATTTTTCATTTTCTAATCATGCAGTAAGTCCTCCATTAAAAACGAACCAAAAAATGGGGTTTGATATATTATCATGCATCATATTGCCTAGTTAACATTAGTCCACTTAATCAGAAAATCCAATCAAACTGGGTCTCTGAATTCAAATCATCAGGCTATTAATGGCTCTTTATTTTGAAAGATGGTTAGTAAAATTAAACTGAAACCATAGTAGATCAAACTCTTAAAAGTAAGATTGCATTTTTATTTCATTGGATAATTAATATTTAGTAAATTGATATTTTGGGAAGTTAAAAATTTAGAGTTACCTTATTAAATTCTTGAAGTTATTACTTAATCTCGCTTATAGTAATACGTTATTTTTGAAAAACATGTAAAATATTTAAATTCCTCAAAGAAATCTGTAAAATACCTTCATATGTGAAATATTATAGGGAACGCTCTGGGGTATAGAAAACTATTAAGTTATTGCTTTTGTCTTTAAGGACCCATCATTCAATCTGGGTGCAGGGAGGGAACTCATGAATTACTTATAATGAAATGGGTTACTGTTTGGTGCTAAGGATTACTCAATAGAAAGTCAGAGCAAAGCGAGATCAAGCAGCTCTGGAACAGTCATGGAAGACATCATAAATGACCAGAAAGTTTGTAATTTTCTCTCAATTCTTCCCTTTCTGTCTCCAGTTTACCAATAATTCCAGACGATTCTACTGGCCAAGTAATTCTGCCCCTATCTCCTCATGCCTACTGCCACCATCCTGAACTAAAGCAGTATTGTTCTAAATGGTGAACTTCAAACCAGTCAGATATTCCTAACTCATCCAAATACTCCAGCTTGGGCAATCTTCCTAAATATTTCCAGTCTAGCTCTCTAATCCAATGCACAAGGTCCTTCTTGACAGGTGCCTAACTTGTCCACATTCACAGAATCAGTAAGTGGTAGGGCTATGACTCATATCCATGTGGTTTGCTTCTAAAGCACGTGTGTTTATCTAAAATACCATATTGTAATCACACCTGGATATGTCTGCCTCCCATGAAACTGTAAGTTCCTTGAGGACAAAACTGGACCATATCTTATTCATCTCTGTGTCATTAGTGCCATGCCCTCATTAACTACCTACCTATTGCATAATTGTGGAAAACTTTTTTTTTTTTTTTTAAGAGACAGCGTCTTGCTCTGTCACCAAGGCTGGAGTACAGTGGTGTGATCATAGCTCACTGCAGTCTTGAACTCCTGGACTCAATCATTCCTTCTGCTTTAGCCTCCCAAGTAGCTAGGACTACAGGGATGCACCACCACATGCCTGGATAATTTATCTTTTTCTTTTTTTTGTAGAGACAGGGTCTTGCTATATTGCCTAGGCTGGTCTCAAACTCCTTGCCTCAAGCCATCCTCCTTCCTGGGCCTCTCAAAGTGCTGGGATTATAGGAACTACCATGTCTGACCTGAAAACTTGTATTTTGAAGGTAGATGATCCCATCAAGAAAACAGAGCCTATACCAGATACACTAAGAGGGGATATTTAATAGGAAGAACTAGCTGCAAAAGTCTTGGAAAGGTTAAACAGATTTAAAAAAAAAAGGGGGATAGGAAGGCAATCAAAAATCAGCATCAACAGAAAGCTGGACAAGCCTTACTTAGGGCTAGGGGCGCAAAGAGAAGATGAGGTTACCAGAACCAAGGGAATAGGGCTGCCTGTGGGAGCTGTCATCATAGGAGGGACTGTCGGGCAGAAGCAGGAGACATGGTGAGAAACAGTAGGTCCAGAGGAGACAGTGCAAAGACACTGTTTCTCTCCTCCACTGCTCTCTATTGGCTAAACGCTATTGGCTAAACCCAGGGGGAATCCAGTTGTCAACGTAGCCTAAGAAATGTCATTTGCAGAAGTCAGAAGGAGAGGAAGGGCAGGAAATAGATTTTACCAAATCATACCTGTTTCCAAACAGGCACAAATCTGCCAGAGGGGAAGATACTTAGGGGGCAAACAGTGGGCTCTAAGACATGGGCAGAAACAAACATCATACCATGTCAGGGATAGAATGAAGAAAGCATTCAGGTTGGAAGAGACATACAAACGTGTATGTGGAAGGACAGAGGCATGTGTTTCAATAGGCAGGGAGGGGCCATTTTGGAGATATCTTTAAACCTTCGTGGAAAATTTATACACAATATCACTAAATGTTTGGAAATGGAAAGCATTAAGTGCACTCTTTAGTAGAATATAAAAATATCATGGATACAACAGACGCTAGAGGTAAATTAGAATAGTTGCCAACCCCATAATAAAATCCTAAGACTCAAATAACGGAAAGTAGTGATATCATCTCTTACAACCTCCTTCTTCTAAAGAGGCATCTTCTGAACTTACTTGGTAATAAAATTCAGCTTGTGCTCCTGTGCAGCGTGTAGACAGATACCTACAGCATCAATTCTCCAGAAAAGGGCTTTTGTAATCTGTACTATTAATAGTGCTAATGGTGATTTTCATGATCAGGCAACTTGAGGAAATGCTATCCAAAAGGGTTTAATTGAGAAAATATCTACTTTTCCTCGATGTTCAGTAAGCACCGCTGGGGCTGGCTACACGATTTGCAGGCCTTGGTGCCAAATTTTGATCCCTTGCTAAAAATTTTGGAAAACTGTGTGATAATGGTATTAAAATATAAAGCTTCTTCTTTTCTTCTTCAGTCTCTCTCAATGTGTCATGGCATTTTTTATTTGTTACTTGATATTGTTATAGGTAAAAAAATAAAAATGTAAATTATTTGCATGGATTATGCCATTCATCTTTATATTGTACAATGCTGGTTTTAAATGCAAATATCAGAGCATTGAATATGTATGTGGAATCACTGATATTACACCATTTGTGTTTCATAGTTTGTACATGTATATGTATAAATGCTCCACAAAACTAACTCAAATGTTTTTATTTCACTTCTTGATAAACATTCTACAAATACTTTCTACCTTTGACTTACTTATGAGCAAGGCAGGACTGACAAGAAAAGGAAGTACGTGTTGCCCTGACTTTCCCTTTTCTACCATGTGGTCATTTTCAATATAAGCAGTTGTCTAATGCAGGGAAATAGATAAGTAAGAAACAATATGATAGGGTTCCTTGGTTGTTCATTCCTAGGGTTCCTTGGCTGTTTCTTAGCACACTGTTGCCTCTTTCTGCCTTGAAAGCAAGTTCTGGTTTCAACAGAAAGTGTGACTTCTCTGGGCTGTCACTCCTCTCACCTGTGTACCCCTGATTGTTGATAGACATAATATGCTTCTGCTGTCCTTGCTTTGAGTCTCTCTGAACTCCCGTCATGGGTCCACCGGAATTCTGTGTTCATGGAGCACTGCCCACACAGTAGGCCAGTGGGGCAGCAAGGAGCAGCAGACATCACAGTGAGGGTCTCCTCTGCTCACACGCATGCTCCATTGTCCCACTGGACTTCACGTACAAAACCCAAGTTCAAAGGTATCATTATTAGGGATTTCTATTGGGATACAGCAGAAATTTAAACCAAGTGTATGCTGTTCTGAGGGGTGGCACAGGTCACATGTTTATGAAGCTATCCTCATGCCAGGAAGGTGCTATTATTATCCCCATTTCATAAATCAGGAAACTGAGGTGCTGTAACTTTTAAGGCCCTCAGCTGGAAAGTGGGAGACCTGGGATGGGAATGAGAACACTGGTCTCCAAAGCTCATGTGCTAACACAGAACCTACTTCCTCAGTTTCTCCACACCCTGCCTTCCACTTGTTGCTTTTGGAGCTCTCTGGAGGTCTCTGGCAGGTGACCCAGTTGTGGGTAGATTGGTCCAAGGGCTGATTAGACACTCCACAATCAATATGTGGTTATTTATTTTAATTTTTCACTGCCCTTCCTATGCTTCAATCCCTTATATGAGCAGAGAGCATCTGCTTTGGTTGTGGTATTTATTTAATTTGATCTCCCATTTCCACATAAAACTAGTCCTATGCACTGAGGTCTAAGTATAAAAACGGGTTAGTTCCTAAGGCACACATTCTGTCCTCAGGAAACTTGAATATGATTGAAAAATGAAAATTCCCCTTAGAAGAATTTCACCCATCTCACCTCCTTTGACCTTCCTTTACAGGTTTAATTTCTCCTAATTGCTCCTTTGTTCTTATCAGGAGCGCTTTCTAAGTTTCATGATTTTTTCAATGTCAATTTCATCGTGCGTTCACAATTTTCTGTCCCACCACATTTTTATGGCGTGTAAAACCTTTGTTGACTCATCTGAAACTTCAAATTAAGCATGTCGGGGTGCTTCCCTGTCCCCTGGACTCTGATGCCCCCAACAGAGATGAGACGTGGATTCTGCCTGGGCGGCTCTTCACCGAGAATCCAGCGAATTCTCTCCCGTGAACTCTTCTGCGGCTTGCATGCAGCGATTATGCTGACAGTGAGATTTGTTCTTCCTATTTAAAGATAGAAAGCCATTTAAAATATTTTAAGAAATGAAAAACTGCTCAGAACACATTTTATTAAAGATACACTTGGGGGGATTTTGAGGTGGCTGTAGGGAAGAAGTAAATAGTCGCAGCTCTCGATCACTCCTCCTGAACAAAATCTTCTTTCGGATAGAGAACATGTCTTGAAGCACATTTAGTATATTATCACACATTCCGTAAGTAATTAATTATAATATTTTAAATGGCTGTAGAGAGCAACCTGAGGCCCCAGTACTTTTGGAAAATAATTTGCATATCTACTGAATGGCATAATAGCTAGTTTCTGAAAATATTAGTCTTAGAGGATTCATTCCACCCATACTTTACTCTTTGTAATTGTGTCTGAATCTTGTCCAGTGGTAAGGGTTTTTAGAATGTGTAAGTATTCAGAGGTCATGAACCAGGTTACTTTCTTTATAACAAAAAGTACAAAGCCTCCCCACTCTTCATGATCTGCTAGTTAATTCACTTAGTTGCTCTGGTTAGCAGCCACAGACAGTGATCCCAACCGTATTAATACACGCTTACAGTGACAGGGGCAGGGAAAACTGACTCGTTAATTCAATATTTATGTCATTAACATCTGCTGTAGGCAAGGCAGTTTTAAATGATGAGTGCAGGGGAAGATCTTAAAGATAAAGCCTATGTTGACCTTGATCAGTGTAACCGTCCATCCCTGTTGGCCCAGGTGTGAGAGGATTTCTGGCACAGGAGACTTTCCGTTTCAAAACGTGGCAGGTTCTGGGAAAACCAGGAGGAGGTGGTCACCCTGCTTTTACTCAAAGAAGTTGCAGTTGGAAGGAGAAGTTCAAATAAAATATGAGAAATAACAATAAGCTGCTCTCAATTGTGAAAAAAGGGAAAGTGTTTTCAGCTGAAAGGATTCTGGAGCACGTGAGTGCAAATCCCGTGCTATACCTGAGGTCCCTGGGGAAGAGTGAAATGAATGCCATTTTGGCAAGATGGAACTTAATGCAGTCCCGGCATTTCATTCTTCTTCTCGATCGCCTTTGAAGTGGCCAAAAGGATATAAAACTAGGAGAAGAAATGTTGTTATTACTAAAAACTAAGGAAGACAGCCAGTCATCTGAGAGAAATTGCAAAAAATCCTTTGCTCTATCGAGAGCATTTGGGGCCAAATTGAAGGAAAGCTCTGAAGGCTATTTAACAATGTCCCTTCTGAGAAGATGGTACATGTTCGGAACTTAAGGAAAGCAAATCCCGGCAGCACTCCATGAATATTCCTTTACCAGGAATGGTGAAGGGAAAGGTGAGGGTTGTCTGTGGGCAGACAGAGAGCACCACACCCCAAGATGCACGTCTGCTGCCGGGATTGAGGAGCAATTCAAGGCAAACGCTCCAGGGCACCCTGGGCGCCAGCCTCGCTATGCCAAGCAGAGAGCTGGGAGTGAGTCAGGCTTTCTTCCAGGCAGTGAGCCTTCCTCGGTAAAGCAGAATTTCCTTTTGAACAGCAGACTTGTAAAAAGCCTTGGTCTGTGTACCTGTCACAGAGACCAAGGCAAACACAAATTTGGATACAGAAAGCTGACCTGTGAGCCTCTCAGAGAAGAAACCTAACAGCATTGGCTTTGATTGTCACAGTTAAGATTTTCTTCCTGTTTCTTTTATTGATGCTGTTAGCTTTACTAAATGGGTAAAGCAAATTTAAACTAAAACAATGACAATAACACACACACAAAAACATTTCTTGAGCTTAAAATTTGAGAGGCGATTTCTACTGGGAAGCAGATGGACAGTGAGGAGACACAAGGAGCACCCACCCACTCTGTTTACGTGGAAACATGAGACAAGGAGAGCCCTCTCCTCTCCCAAGGATGTGTAAGCAGAAAACAGCCAACAGGAGGCCTGGGAAAAGATTTGGCAGCTAAAATAAGGAGAGGGACATCGTATTTAACATCCAGGGAAAGAGCTAGCTTTGAAAAGATTTATTACAGGAAATAAATTATATTTGGGCAATACCTGCTTTATGATCTCAGTAAACTATAAGACAAGAAGGGCTTTTTATATAAGAAGTGAAAGATGACATGGATTGTAGAAGACTGAGGTAAAACAGGGGCTGTCTGAAAAATAAACACACAAAAAGGAAGCTAAATAAAGTAAAATAATTTAAGAAAACTAGAAAAGCAGTTTTGGAATTTAAAACTGCATTAGAAGTCATGAAAGAACAGAACCAACACTGCAGAGTTTTTAACTGCTGGATGGAAAACACACTTGAGGAACCTAACAGAACATAAAGGACGTGGACAGAGAAAGGAAACAGTTGAGGGAAATAGTTGATAGAATAGATTTAGAGTTTTAATATATACAGAGCTGATGTTTCTGAATAAAAGACTAAAGCAAATAGAATCATTTGAAGATGTGAAATAAGTAATTTTCTGACCTGAAAAAATACCCAAGCCCTCGTACAAAAAGAGCTCAAGGAGTTCCTGGAAAAAGTTATGAAACATGGAAAATGTTATGAAAAGAGATCAAAATCTAATTTTTCCCCAAGAACATTTGGAATTTCAGCAATAAAATGGAAAGAATGCTAGAAGAATATTCACAGAGTTTTGCAATGGCCCTGGCAAAAAAATAAATATTAAAAAATGAGTAACTTTCCTATATATTACTCGAAACAATGTATTGAAGATAAAGTTTAAAAATACAATTGATAATAGTAGTATAAGATGGCCAGGAATAAACTTAAGAAGAAGGTGCCTATGTACATAAGAATTTTTATGCATAATACCATAAAACTTGACTGAGTAATATAATCGAAGACCAGAATAAATAAAGATTTAGTCCTTATTCTTAGACGTAAATATTCAATATTGTATGGATGTCAATTTTCTCCAAATTTAATGCAATATGACAAAATCTCAGTAGAATTTTTTAAACTTGGCAAAATGGTTCTAAAATATGAAATCATCAATGTGCAAAAACAGAGCAAAAATATTTTGAAAATGAGGAATAATGAAAAGTGACTTTTTTTATTAGACCATTAAAATGAATGACACAGCTGACTAGATAGAGAAATCAATAAACAAAAATAGAAAAAACAGATACAGGTGCAAGCACAGAAGTTTGTACTATATATATATAATCCAGTTGGTATCAAAATCTATGGAAGAAGTGTGAATTATTTATTAAATGTTATTGAGAGTTAACAATTAGGAAAACAGAATGTTATTTACTTCTTTATAACATACAACAAAATTAATTCTAGATGAATTACACTATCAATAATAAAACCATAAGTATTGAATATAATATGGAAATAAGTATGTCCAGATAGGAATGTGGATTTGACTATATGACATATTAAAATTTTTGTATTATGAAACATAATAATTTAGAGTTCAAGAACACAGTAAAAAAAATTAATGAACATATAGAAGAACTACTGAAATCCACAAGAAAATCTTGAACAACCTATTATAAAAAATGTTTAATGGACATTTAAGGCTAATTTACAAAGAAGTAAAGTAAAAAAATAAGAGTGGTCAGAAAACTAGAGGAAAAACATTTTTATATGGTTCTAATAAAAATATAATTTTAAAATAGCATTTTAAAATATTATTAACTTGGTAAATTTTTTTTTTTTTTTTGACACAGAGTCTTGCTCTGTCACCTGGGCTAGAGTGCCATGGTGTCAGCCTAGCTCACAGCAACCTCAAATTCCTGGGCTCAAGCGATACTCCTGTCTCAGCCTCCCGAGTAGCTGGGACTACAGGTGTGTGCCACCATGCCCAGCTAATTTTTCTATTTTCAGTAGAGACGGGGTCTCACTCTTGCTTAGGCTGGTGTTGAACTCCTGACCTCAAGCGATCCTCCCATCATGGCCTCCCAGAGTGCTAGGATTACAGGTGTGAGCCACTGCGCCTGGCCTGGTAAATATTTAAAATGCTAAGAATCATTGAGTATGTGCAGTGAACTCATATACTGTTGATAGAGTTGAAAATTTGCATAATGTGTCTGGAATTGAATACAGAAAGGTATGTTAGTGCCAATATTTTCAGAACTCTATAAAGTTTGGTTCAGAAATTTTATTTTCAGTTGTGTTCTTAAGAAAATAATGA
The DNA here is from genome assembly GCA_963574885.1 of Lepilemur ruficaudatus. Lineage (NCBI taxonomy): Eukaryota > Metazoa > Chordata > Mammalia > Primates > Lepilemuridae > Lepilemur > Lepilemur ruficaudatus. The sequence goes on along the minus strand of CAUYRT010074386.1, from coordinate 801 downwards.
GAAATATTTAAAGTAATAATTGCACCATAAATTATCATGATGAAAACTGAAAATCATCTAAATAAGTACTGATATGCTATCTTTTAAGAAAATTATGATATATGTTTATCATAGAATCTTACATAGTCATGAAACATGTATTTTCAAGGACTCTGATAGCTAAATTGATGTGCTGTGAATGAACTCTGTTTTGTATATTTTCAAAATTTTCTATATTTTATTTGTATAATATAAAATTACATTATTTTATAAAAGCCAAAGAGTCTGCCCCACCATTAGTGATTGAGTAACACAATATTTGCCACAAAAATCAGCTTGTATTTTTTTTTTTTAATGCTGTTGTTTTTATTGTTTAAACCTTGGTTAGCAGTACAGTGATTTTATTTGGTCATTGTTTTGCGTTGAGAACATTCTTTCTCAAAACTTCAAAAAAAAGCAGCTTGTAATTGCCACTTAAAACAATAAGGCTGGGCGCGGTGGCTCACGCCTGTAATCCTAGCACTTTGGGAGGCCGAGGCGGGTGGATCGCTCAAGGTCAGGAGTTCGAAACCAGCCTGAACAAGAGCGAGACCCCGTCTCTACTATAAATAGAAAGAAATTAATAGGCCAATTAAAAATATATAGAAAAAATGAGCCGGGCATGGTGGCGCATGCCTGTAGTCCCAGCTACTCGGGAGGCTGAGGCAGGAGGATTGCTTGAGCCCAGGAGTTTGAGGTTGCTGTGAGCTAGGCTGATGCCACGGCACTCTAGCCTGGGCAACAGAGTGAGATTCTGTCTCAAAAAAAAAACAAACAAAAAAA